>PVIU01009877.1:0-73445 GCA_004026605.1 Ondatra zibethicus | reverse complement strand
CACACACACACACACACACACTCTCACACAGCGTTATCCTGGGAGCTTGGGCGCCGCCACAGCTCGGGTTACTCAAGCGTGCCTTAGCGGAAGGCAGCCAAGAAATCTCCAAAACTCAGTGATAAAACAGCTACTATGGGAAGGTGATCTCCACCGTCACTAGTCATAGGGCTCCATCCTTAAGCGCCTTGCACCGAGGTAGTTAACACACCCTCAGCTGCAAAGAAAAGACAGGTGGGAAGGCAGACCTTCAATGAGTGTATTAAAGCTCCGCTGGCGCTCAGGATGTTGAAGATCTAAGATGCGCCACCTAAGAGTACAGGTGCAATTTCAGGGTCCAGGTCCCCTAAGCACCTGAAGGGTGGGCCCTGAATGAAGCCCGGGCTATCCAGCTTGAACTAAGCCTCTGAAAGATTGAAGGCTGTCAGCACTCAGCACCGCTCAGCATGCCGGGTTTCCCCGAGGGAGTCCCCGAGGAGTTGCAACGTTTGGGGGGTGGGGGGTGACTGGGTCTCCTGGAGGATGAAAAGGGCAAAGATTGTGTAAACAAATGGTACAAAACAAGGTAAGAGTTTGGAATGGCTGAGGCTGGGCGCCAGGGAGAAGGAACAAAAGGTGGGTGGGGCTAAGAGTTCGCAGCCTTGAAGTGACCTCCCTTGCTACTTACCTTCTAGACATACTAGCCAATTCCTCTGGCTTTCTCCCCTTTTCTAGAGGAGCGCTTGCATAAGACAGGAAGAGACTCAAAGGGCAACATCGAGACCTCTTTATTCTCGTTTCTTAGAGTCTTCAAATGTGGGAATCTCCTCCTAGTTTACACATACTTTGGTTCAAATCCTACCTAAGTCTTAAGGCAAGCTGTGCTAGGAAAACGTCTTTTAGAAGTTGTACTTTCCCGCTTTCTTTTTCTCCCCTCTTGCTTCTTTCCCTTCATTGATGCTGTCATCTTTAATAGCCATATCCACACTCCTTTCTGTGTTTGCCACCATTTCATTCTACAGAAGAGAGCATAAACAAATCTGTCGTTTCTATCATACTCTATGGACAATAATGTTCCATAGACTTCCATCAGTACATGAGGCTGCCTACTAGAAGACCTCTGAAAGATCAGGGTGCCGCCCATTGTCTTGCTTTGTCTGAGTCAATGGGATTCATATTTTGTTGGTTACAGCTCAGATCTGAAGGAAATAACGAGAGTAGAACTATGTGCCAAGAAGCAAGGTTAGTTTAGGAAGATAAATCACCTATTTTGTAAGAAATAGCAGCCAAACATAACACTTTATATGTTCTATAAAACATACACACCCCAAATCCAAATAAAAACAGGGACCCAAGAATTTCTAATATTCCATATGATAGTACTGAAAACAATCAATGGGAAGACAGTGTTTGAAAAAGTTGAATTGTCTAATTAATTAGCTTGATTGTCCCTGAATCTGTAGAATTGCGTCCCTTATAATACTGAGGATACACACTTTTCCGATGCTTGGTTTGTCTACTTTTACTTTGTAAGTAGATTATTCTGTCATTCTCTTCCCTAGCTGCAGCTGGGCCCGAAAACAGGAATTCCACTTCCAGATGCGAAATGTGTGGAGCTCTCCGTGGTGCTGACTTGGATTCCGCTGTTAGCGAGTGGTTATTGAGGAAGTCAACCAATGGCAGAGGAAATTCAAACACAGTCAAGTGGCTGTTAAGTCACATAGCCCGTAGCCCGATCTTATTCACCAAATGCCTAGAAAAACACGTTACTATTTTTGACATATTTCTTAAACACCCTCCCTTTTTACTTAGCTTTTTAACTAAATTCAAGTTCACTTTCTCCTCAAATCAAAGACTCCAGAGAAAAAAGACTAACCTACAAATTGTGTGGATTGTAAGTTTCCCATATAAAGTTTCATTGCCTATAAGGTTTCATGACACAATAATACAACAGTGAGTTGTAACAAAGCAGCATGGCTGGATAATAAATTTTAAATAACTTATAAACTCAGCAAATGAATAGAGGTAAGGTAGTAACAATCGCCAGTATGTTTTGAAACACAAACGTTTCTCTACTAAAGGAAAAATGAATTGACATGCAGAAGTTTTCTGTGCAATGTTTCTGTTCATGACTGTGCCATTGGCTTTCACAGGCTATTGGATTTGGAAACCCTTAAACTCCACTTTCTTCAAGAGAAAAAAATGGAATCCTCTTCACCAGATATTTCTCCTTATCTACAGTTCTCAAAATGGTATCTTTGGATTAGCTAATGAGTACATTATAAATTTCCATAGCCTGTGTAATATATAAGGTTTATATATTATATTACATGTAATGTAATATGTAAGATTATAGGTTTCACATTTTCCCAGCCATATTTAAATAAGATCAGTTCTATTCACAAGTCTATGCACAATCATATAACATTCCACAGCCTATGTATTGTAATTGACTGAGTTGAACAAAAGATTAAAGGTATTCTGTTTCTAAATTACCCCGGTAATTGTGTTCATGCATTATATATAGCCACAGTGGAGGCAAGTACATTAATCTATACACACCAATAATAGAATAAAATCAAAGGGTGACAACCAGCTTTCTTGCAGGCTGGAAGTTATCTACTTCATCCCCATCCTCTATAAAGCTAACTTCAGATATTATGTGTTTTATTTCTAAAAAGCATTTTGAATTTTTGGAGTTGTAAATTCAAATAATGAAAATTAAGTTAAACTGAGTTCTTAAAATACCATGAAATGTACAACTTGACACTCAGTCACCAAATTATGAATAAAGATACAGAATAGATTCATATATCTTTTAAATTATTCACATTGCCTTAAAACTAAGCTATTAAGAATTTAAATATGTAAATATTTTAACAATGCCTACCACATCCACATAATAAATAATATGTTTTGACACACATATTTTTGCATCTGTGTGGTGTTGGGTGTATTGCTCAGTGATAAAGCATACTTGCTTAGCATGCATGGCAATCTAGGTTCAATTCCTAGCACACTTTTTTTTAAAAAAAAGAAATTGGACTTTTCTTAAGAACAAATATTAGAAAAATTTTAAGCATCATGTAGGCAGAGACTGTTTGTTTCCCAGCCACCCAGACTGAAATAATCACACAGAAACTGAATTAATTAAAGCACTGCTTGGCCTATTAGCTCAGGCTACTTACTAACTAACTCTTACATTTTACATTAACCCATTTCTATTAATCTGTGTATCACCATGTGGCTGTGGCCTACCAGTAAGGTTTCATTTGGCATCTGTCTCCTATGGTGGCTACATGGCATCTCTCTGACTCTGCCTTCTTTTCTCCTCTGTCACTACTTGGAATTCCTTCCTTGCTCTATTCTGTGCTGCCATAGGTCCAAAGCAGACTCTTTATTAACCAATAGTAATTAAACATATTCACAGCATACAGAGGGGAATCACACATCAGCATCATATATGGTTTCTCCAGTCTTTATGTGATATTCTTGTGCTGAGATAAACTGGCAACTCTATGAGCAAATAAATGGTATTACTGGTATTACTTCAGCATTTTTTTTACTGTTTTTGAAGTGATATAGAAAGTAATTTGGTGAGATTTATGTAAAGTTTTTTTGTACAATTTAGCAAATCTCTGCTATTGATCTAATGACCACAATGTATCATTGTAATGGCTATCTTAATGTGGTCTTCTGTTGAGATACTGTAGAGTCTTTTACTAACTGGGTCACATCTAACTAAAGAAACAACTGAATTTACAGTTATGAGTTAGGCAGATTTTGCCTTGCATTATCCTCTGTGACTTGGAATCTCCAAAGAGGCAAGAATGTTGACATCATCTATTAGCACAATAATATGCTTGTGCAGTTTGGAGTAGAGAGAAAAGACTAGGGTCTAACATTACACTATTTCATTATAGTGTAATTCAGGGCTGGGAGATGGTTCATTGCTGAAGTGCTTTCTGCACACCATGACAATCTGAGTTCTTATGACCAGGCTTAGAATTCCCATCTCCCACAGAGAACCCAGGTACTGTGGCTTGTCTGTAACATCAATGTTTGGAAAATTGGGGACAGGTGAATTCCAGAATTTTAGCCAGGCAATCTAGTTGAAACAATGAGTTCAAGATTCAGTGAGAAATCCTGTCCTACAAAATAAGGTGGAAGCAACTGAGGAAGCTACTTAATCATAATCGTGAGTCTTTTAAAATCTAAGGAACAGAGTGATATTGGTAAAGACCCAACATTGATCTCTGCCCAACCCCACTCATGTATGTGCATCCCACTAAGACACAACAGAAAATGTTTAAGTTATATTTTTGTGTCTTCATTTCACAAATTCCTGATTTCCAGATAGTGTGAACAGTAAGTAAAAGAGATATACAAGCATTTAGAATAAAATCTGGTAGGTTGTGAATTATTTTTCTCATTGCTGACATATTAAGCTGACTATAGTAAACTTGGTTCTGTGAGGACTGAGGTGCCTATCTCTTTCCTATCATTTACGGCGATGATCACAGAAAATAACCTGTTCAAATGAGCCAAAAATCCATCAATAACAGAAAAAAGAAGTGATGATAACAGATATCATGAAATAACTGAACTTTATAGCATAAAAAACACCCCAAATATGAGAAAAGTAGAATATTATAGCAATATTCTAGCTTAATATTTGGCAACATACAGTAGTAAGGTGGTTCACAATATGATTTTTTCATTTAAGAAATAATTCAGTAATTGGGTAAAATTGAGAAACATTTTACATATCGCTTTTTTGAAGTCTGAACTATTTCACTCAATATTTGTAGACATTAAAATTGTTTTAGTTTGCCTATTAGTTCTTCTGTTATTTACATTATTTGATAATAGTCCCTACATTTAATTTGACTCCAGCCATTTTGAAAAATTTAACTGGGAAACGAATCTTGCTTTACAAATAAGTGCTCTATAGATATATTTTGAGGTGACAGAGCAGGACTTATTGAATTTGCCTTTTATATTGAATCAAGAATTACAATTTATTTTTAACCAATTTTATAGCATGTTTGACTACTTCAGGAAAAATAATGGGGTGAATATATGTTCTCTTTGTGGAAGAGACTGAGGAGCCTTTGGGGAAAACAGTGAACCAAAGTACAAGAGCTTAAAAAGTTAATTAAATCATGAATTTCATGATTTCAGGGGAAGTCATAAATGTTTCCGGCTGTTACACGAAGGGTACATAAAGTAGTAAAGTAATTTAGATCTTTTCCTATTATGGCTTTATACTGACATTATAGCATTTCCACACAGTTTTAGAACACCTTTATAGAAATCCAAAAAATTTAAACTTAAAAATAATTTTGAAGAATAATTGATATGAGATATAATATGCACATATTAAAGGTGCAGCTAAATAGTTTTAAAGAATGTTTTTCTTGTATATAATTAGAATGTTTCTATTGTATTAGTTTACAACACCTCAGAAGACCCTTAGTTTTATTTTTCCCTCCCCATATTCTACCCTTGCTCCACTGTTCCTATTCATCCCCATTTGATCCTCAAATTCCAATACAGCTCCAGTCCATCCATATTTTCTATTTTCTCTTTCTAGGGGAGATCCAGCCTTTCCTCTCCCAATTCCCTTACTCAATACCTAACCTCTGTGGTTCTCTGGGTTGTAGCTTGCTTACCAATGACCTAACAGCTAACATCCACATGTAAGTTAGTATATACCATATTTATATTTCTGGGTCTGGTGTACCTCACTCAGGAAATTTTGTTTGTTTGTTTTTGTTTGTTTGCTTGTTTAGCTCCATCCATTTACGTACAAATTTCATGACTTTATTTCAATGTCTGAGAAATATTACATTATATAAATGTATCACAGTTTCTTTATTCATTCATCTGTTGACAGACATCTAGGTTTTTTTTCCAATTTCTGGCTATTATTAATGGAGCAGCAGTAAGCATGGTTGAGAAAATGTCTCTGTAGTAATATGAAGTATCCTTTGAGTATATGCCCAAGAGAGGGATAGCTGGTAGATGGAACTGAGGATGACCAATTTCCGCCTTTCTGAGGAATCACCACACTGATTTCCGTGGCTGTACAAGTTTGTACTATCACTAGCAATGGAAGAATGTCGCCCTTACTCCACATCCTCAACAGCATGAACTGTCATTTGTTTTATTGATCTTAGCCATTCAAATAGTTGTGAGGTATCATATTTATTGCTACAGTTTATAATACTAAAATGAAAGAATTCATATTAAAACATATAAAGGGAAAAGGTGTGGGGGATGTTTAGAAATAGCATAGATAGTCTTCCAGATATGTCTACTCAAATAGCTTACTCAAAAATTGGCTTAGTTTTCTTAAAAATTATGTTACCAAACAGATAAAGTGTAGTAGAAGGGCCACTTGTTTGTTTCCCAGCCACCCACCCAGCAGCTCAGACCAAAAATAACCACACAGAAACAGTATTAATTAAAACATTGTTTGGCCTATTAGCTCTAGCTTCTTGTTGACTATCTCTTACATATCAATTTAACCCATCTCCATTAATCTGTATATCGCCATGAGGCTGTGGCTTACTGGGTAAAGTTCTGGTGTCTGTCTCCAGCTGGGCTACAAGGCTTCTCTTTGACTCTGCCTACTTTCTCCCAGCATTCAGGTTAGTTTTTCTCACCTAGCTCTGCTCTACCCTATCACAGGCCTAAAACAACTTCTTTATTAACCAATGGTAATCACAGCATACAGAGGGGAATCCCACATTACCTCCCCTTTTCTGTTTAGATGAAAAGGAAGGTTTTAATTTTAACATAGTAAAGTTACATATAACAAAACAGGTATCAAGTAAGAATTATAGTTACAATATTTATATCTACTTTATCTTTTATCATAAGTAAGAAAACTATAACTATCCATTCTTCAACTCCATCAAAGACTCCAGAATGATATAATATTACCTAAGTAAACGGGAAGTGCATTGTAAGCAACTTCCAAAACTCTAGAATTGGCAGAGACATCTCACTGCCTGTACAATCAACCAAAGTTCTTCTGTAATGTTTGAGCAACCATATTCAGCCTACAGGCCCATAGTATCCAGCAGACTTTTTCACAAAGCAGGAAATTTCAAAAACAGGTCTGCCTACATTGGCAGTTTGTCAGTCACCTTCTTCTGGACAGAATGTCTGGCAGACTCTTTCATGAAGCAGGAACTCTGAAAGATCATCTCACCTTTAGACAAGTTCAGCAGTTATTTCTCTGTGGGTCCTACATGTCCAGTTCATATTGCATAACATCAAGCAGGCTAGCAAACTCCATAAGGAGCCTCTTCGATAACCATTATCCTCTTGATTGGAAGTAGATTGGTGCTGCCAGGAACAGATGTATCTCATTGTCATGAAAAGTTACTAAAATATTTTAAATACCATATTCTGTAGTCTTTGAAAGATCTGAGGGATATCTATACATCTGAAATATATCTCTGTACATCTAGAAAATCTAATTAACATGATTAAAAGCTTGACTATTATAGATGACTTGTTAACCTATATTTCTTAATTATGCATTGCATTTTTAAATGAACTGCACAAACACAATTCCTTAAATCAAGAGCAGAAATACATATAATAAAATTACCTTAAATTTGTATCAATAGACCAAGATCCATACTAATGCAAATCTCTTCAGCAATGAAAACCTATAAAAAACATGACACTTAACCTGAGATTTAATGTTCAAGGCTTTAGAAATGAGTGATACAGGTACAGGTACATAGCACCTGCATGACTGATTTTTGTTATTGAGACTCCTCCATTCAGATGCCAAACTGACAAAGAATGGACCAAGGCATTAGGCATACATAAAACTGTTAACAAGCAGGATGCATGAAAGAACAAATCCCAATACCTCAGCAAAGGGCCATTGGGGAAAAAATTTAGGATTTTCTAAATCCAGGCATGTGGTCAGTTGTTTTCACTATTTCTAAGTCTATTTAGAGTATTTTTTTTTTCTTGAGTGTGTGTGTGTTGTGTGTCTGTCTGTCTGTCTGTGTAATGGATTGTCAAAAAGTATGGAGAAGTTTCATTGCTAGAGATATTTATCTTTAAAATATATATGCATACTGAGGTCAGAAAAATACATAGGGTGCCACTGTGACTCATCACCTTGCTTTTTTAGAACAGGGTCTCTCTTTCATGAAATCAAAATATCACTGGTTTAACTTGGTCTGCCAGTGCCTGGGATTTCAGGCACAAATGTCTATGCTTTGCTGCTTTGCTTTTGCGTAGATGTGAACTGTCTGAACGCAGGTCCGCTTGCTTTCACACTCACTCAGTAAGTATTCTTACTCACTG
This sequence comes from Ondatra zibethicus, assembly GCA_004026605.1. NCBI lineage: Eukaryota > Metazoa > Chordata > Mammalia > Rodentia > Cricetidae > Ondatra > Ondatra zibethicus. Next base: position 65,123 of record PVIU01009877.1, on the reverse strand, counting down.
AGATTTTATCCTAAACCAAGAATAATTTTTAAAACAATGAGAAAAGCAAGCGATTACTAATACTTGTGGTATCATCTAGTATAGTGTGGCACAGTTGGGTAGGGGCTTGTTTTCTCTACACTTTTAAGTGGTATCTGAAGGTGTTGATGGAGGCTATAAATAAAGATTATAAATAAGCCTTATTCTTTCAGCCTGTACTTCATTCTCCATGCCCTCTGTATGATTTACTAAGAAGTTTCAAATAATTCTTCTCTCCTTTTAGACACACATTCAGTATCTTGGCGACCATGTGTTATTTATTTCAGGATGCCTAATATTGTGCATGCCATCTGTCATCTAGTGGTGGCCAATAAGTGTTGTTATGAAGAAGAAAGCAAAACATACAGGATGAACATATGAATGGACAGAGAGAAAAGAGAAGGGCAGGACTAATGGAAGAAATGCAGTTGGAACAGGTGAGGCAGAGGAAGAAAATAGAAAAGGAATTAATTGGAAAAAGAGGAGAGAAATAAAAGTGGGTAGCAAGAGAGGAAGGAGCAAAGAAAAGAGTAAGAGAACAGGGATGGGGAGGATAAAAGAAAAGCAAAAGAAAATAAAGAAGAAATGATGGAAAGAAAATAGATTTTTTTCATGCACCAGTAAGAATTTCTAAGTAAATACTAACCATTTTCCTATGTAGAGTGTTAAATAAAATTGATATGTGCTTGATATTCTAACTGTATTTATAAATGATTTACTACAAATAGCATCCATTTTAATAACAACATAAAGAATTATAAGCCTGCATGCAAAGTATCATGCTCATAGGCAGTGCAAAATCAATTTTATACTGAAATTAAGTGTAACTGTATACTCACAATTAACCAGCTTTTCTTGACTGTAAATCAAAGATGGTCATACTTCAAGTGGTCATATGAATGATACCATTAAAAGACAGGGCTCATATAGGTATTATGTACGAGTTAATATTTGTTCTTATGGCCACTTCCTCTTTACAATTTTCTGTGCTGGCTTCGAAGGGAACTTCCTGCTCATAGAGAGAGGCAGGTGAGCGCATGAGAACTCTTTCATCTCAGCTCAGTTTTACAGCTGAGAAGATTGAGATGGAGAGAAGATTTGCTTTAGGTCATAAAATGAGTTCAGTTCAGTTCACTTTGCAGCCTTGTAACTAATATGTGAGTCCCATTCTTTTCTGCACTGCTAAAACATACTCCTTCTCCCAAATCTGTTAAATTTCTAAATTTGATAGCTAATTTGAATGTTTCTTTTTAACAAACACTGCATATCTCAGCCATACTTCCCATCCAGGAACATTTCAGCAAAGCTTTGCAGCACTTTGAATCTTGAAATGCTTTCTGATACTTTAGCCTAATGTGGCCGTGTTCAATCTTTTCTAAGACAAATTTCCATTCCTCTGTCTCTAATTTATCCTAACCGAACATTCTATATCATCTTCAACAAAATGTAATTATAAAACTGTATCAGACTAACTATATTTCCTTTCCAGCCTTCTGTGTTAAATTCCTTTGTTCGATGCTGTTAATATATTTTATGTGGGGAGTTTAACTGAATAACAAAGCTGCGGTGGCTGCCCTCTATTGAATTAGTCATTGACATTGTTAGCCTAGAATGGACTGACACTGGAAATGATACTCATTTCATCCATACATTCTTCAAGTTATTGAAGATTTAATTTCTTACCACTTTTAAATTGTTATTTCACAACTTTATGTCACAGAGCAGCAAATAGCATAGGGTCATTTTCTTGTCAATTGGGTTCTCACTGTCATTTCTCATTTTATTAACTGTAATTTAAAGAATGAATTCAACTCAGAAACTCCTGTTCCAAATCTTTTTACTTTCGTTTTATGGTATTTTTTTTCATGCATTCTCACAGATACAAGTTTTTGCTTTAAAGTACTACTTAAGTCATTTGTGAAAGAAAGCACTTAATGGCCCCTGTGATGTTTTAGTAGGTAAAGATCCTTGCCTCTTAGCCTGAGAAATTCAACTCAATTCAGATGACCCACATGGTAGAAGGAAAGAACCATTTCCAGCAATCCATATTCTTGAGTTCCACATGCACACTGTGACATTCAGGCACTGTTCATCCCAACCCACAGCAAATAAGTGAATATTAAAAAGAAGGAAGAATGGGCACCAAAAATCATATTTTAAGGGAAAAGGCCTTGGACAGCATGATACTTGTGTGACATTTTTCTGTTTTTTCTTTCAATAATAATTATTTAATTTAGTTATAGAGATTAGTATCTTCACAGACATACACTGATATCAGAATTAAGCAATGTAACATTGACTTTCCTTTGGGAGCTCAAGTGCTCTCATTGACTGGAGCACTGGAAAATTAACGAAAAGTGGAAGAAGAAAATTATTTTCCTGCGTGTGATTGCAAGTGTGCCCTGGTTGAAAGCAACAGAAATCTCCTTATTACTGAACTTGACTCAGAACCTATCAGTACTGACTCAGAAGCTTGCTCATCTTCTGCTATAAAAGACTTTATCATCAGTCATAACTCAGCTCAAACCTTTGCCATTGTGAGTCCAGAGTTGTTTGATAGACAGCTTTACACTTTTCTCATGTTTGTTTCTTCCTGGTGACAAATTACTGTAGTCTACACAGGCTTCAGATAGCATGTCTGGTACAGTCAATCACCACAAAAAAGAAAATGGAACCCATTCAAAAATTAATAAAAAATAAAAAGGAGAATAATATACTTGATGAAACATCTGTCTTCATTTTTCTGTAAAACCAGGTAAATCTCCTTAATATCTCAAGACTTCCCAACAACATTCCCTCCTGATGTTAGACCAGAGCTCTGCATTGCAGTCAAGCTCAACTGTGAAGTTAATATGTAGGTATTTTAGCACATTTGCTTTCATATTGGGAATTCTATGCTGAAGTTTTTTCAGTCTCTGTCAAAGGTTCCACGAACATATTTGCACGTATAACTTATGATATATCTTCATCCTCTACACTTTCTCAAGGAATTCCCAAACAAAAATTTCCTGACAGAAACATTTGTAAACAATACTTAGGGACTCAACAAATATTAGCTAACATCATAACATGAGATCAAATAAGCAATTTCTTGGTGGATATTTTAAATTCCTGATATCCTTCAAATTATGTTACATGCCAAGCTCCATCCCCAACAGGACTTTTTATTTTGTTCTTTCTCCATTTTATCAGAAAGCTATAATGATTCTCTATAAAACCCAATGTAATAAATGAATCATCTGGTGATTTCTCATAAAGATACCCAGTTGAAACTACTGATAACTTCACTATTCCCTTAACTATTTCATGATCTAAATATGAATGCATATCTTCTATGATTGTCTAATCAGAAACATTATGATATATATGCAATACATCTACAAGTCTAAACATTTCAACCATTTAGAAGTGTTTATACACTTTCATTGTTAAACTGTGTGATTTAAGCATTGAATTTTTCAATGAATACAGATACAATTAAAACTATAGGACATTGGCCTCTTCATATAGAAAGTCTTTGGAAGAATACAAATAGGTGATTTATCACTGTATCTTTAGTTCATCTAGGTTAGAAATTTTACAAATCTATGCTATTTAACAAATAGGTTTCTTACATTTATCTCTTTGCCTTTCTGATATATTTAAAGGAATCATACCTCTTAACTACAGAACCTGGGAGAGAGTTGTTCATAAAAGTACAGAAATTATTCAAGAGTCACATTTCTGCATTAAGACATTCAGCAGTCATTTATTTCAAAATGTGAAGAAGGGTCTAAGTCACTGATTCATTATATTTTCTCAAGTGTGTAAAGAGAGTAGCCGTTAAAATAGAGCAGTAATTAAAATGCATACTATGTGCCAACTGATGTCTTAACATCTTTATAGTTAGGAACGTACGTCTAAGTGAAAAGACAAGCACATGCCTGCAGTTACCATGACTGATCACTAAAATTCACTCTGCACTATCGGGTGTCCAAAGGGAAAAGATGGGTCTGACATATTGTGATGGTTAATGATGTCAGCTTGCCAGGATCCTCTGGGTAAGCCTGTGGAAAAACATTTTCATAGGATTACCTGAAATGGGAAGACCTATATTAAATGTGGGCAGCACCACGGCCACAGGTATAGGTTAGTATTTATGGTCAGCTGACAAATTCCAGAATCCCCCAGGCAGTGGGCCTCTGGGCTTCCCTTCGGGGAATTGTTTCAGTTATGGTGACTGATGTGAGGGTACCTATACAACTGGGATGGCAGAGAGGACAAACGGAGAAAGGAGCTGAGCAGTAGCATGGATTCACCTCTCTCTGCTTCCTGGTTGTGGGTACAATGAGACCAGCTGTCTCAAGCTTCTGCAACCTTGTCTGCTCTACGAGGGTTGACAGAGCCTTCAAGGGGAGAGACAGAATAACCTTTTTCTCTTTTATGCAGAGACAGGAAAATAAACTAGGGCAATCCTAGTATATTTTTTGTATATGTATATATGGTTTTGTATACAGGAAGAGTGAGATGAGCACAAATATTTATTAATATTTCCTTCCTGCCTATGTACACAGTGTGGCCCACTGTTTCTGTTATTGTACCTTCTCTGCTATACTAGACTGTGCCCTCAACTGTGAGCCAAAATAAACACATCTTTATGTTGTTTATTATTATTTTTTATCACAACGTCAAGACTAGTAAGTAAGACATACATTATATACATTTTAGCTTGCCTAATTTAAATTCTAGTGAAACCATTACTAATCAGATACTAAATTCTATAATTAATGTCTCACATATTTATTTGTCTCAGGAACACATACAGAAACCTTGAAAATGTAAAATATGAAGCAGAAAATACTGGTCTAACATTGAAAAGAAAGTCCATGAAAGATTTATGTAAATTTTTTTTCACTGAAATGGAACAAAGTTCTTATAACTGGCCAGACATATTTTTTTCACATTTCATCAAATTCTTCAGTTGTTTATAATCATTAAAATTGTAACTTATGATATGTTTTTTTAAAAGAAGCAATAAAACTTCATTATTGTGGCTGCAAATAATATAAATATTGCCAAGTGCAATGGGGAAAAGTAGCCTTGGAAAATTTCCTCTTCGTCTCTCAGGAATTGATTGAATCCAACATTTATTTGGCCATACAAAGCAGTGGCTGCCCAAAGGCTCTCATCTTTCTTTTCACCTCTTCATCTGGGGTTATTATCTCTCTTTTTTAGCCATAGAAACAAAAACAACAACCCAAACCACAAATCCTCATACCACAGTGGAATCATTTCTTCTTTAGGAAAAGCTGGTTTCTGCCTGTCCAGGTGCCTCAGAAAGTGTTTGTGTCTTGAATTACAGTACTCCCATCCTAGCACCCACTGATCCACAACCAGATTAGCAACTTTCATATGTTTTCTGCCATTGGAATAGCAAACATACCAATTTGTACATAATGTACAATAAGAACAGCTGGGCTGCCTACCTGCAGATAATTGATAGTGAATGTCTGTTTCCAAGATACAGTCTATTAAGAGTCATTCTACATCTTTAAGAATCTGCTTGTTCTGGGTGTTGGACATTTTTGAACAATAATAATCTATAGGTTTTTTCTTTGTCAAGAGGTTTTGGGGAACTATCCAGTAAAGGTGGTGGTGGTGCATGTATTTAATCCCAGCACTCGGGAGGCAGAGATAGAGGCAGGTGGATCTCTGTGAGTTTGAGGCCAGCCTGGTCTACAAGAGCTAGGTCCAGGACAGGCTCCAAAGCTACAGAGAAACACTGCCTCAAAAACCAAAAAAGAAAAAAAAAGTTTTGATTAAGCTTGAAAATAGAGCTAAGAGATACCCTAATGAGTAGTAAGAGGCCCAGCCCCCATAGATTCAGTGAGTCTGTAGCCCTAGCACAGCCCCCTAGCATGCTGGCTATGGGTTCAAAGCCAGGGAAAGAAACACACTCTGGAAATGAAACCAGGGCTGGAGAGATGGATCAGAGGTTCAGAGCACTGGCTGCTCTTCCAGAGGTCCTGAGTTCAATTCCCAGCAACCATATGGTGGTTCACAACTATCTATAATGAGATCTAGTGCCCTCTTCTGGCCTGCAGGCATGCATGCAGTCAAACTCTGTTTATATAATAAATAAATAAAGAACAAAACTATGAATAAAATTATTTCGCAAGGCAGTGGTGGAGCACGCCTTTAATCCCAGCACTTGGGAGGCAGAGGCAGGCGGATCTCCATGAGTTCGAGACCAGCCAGGTCTATAAGAGCTAGTTCCAGGACAGGCTTCAAAGGTACAGAGAAACCCTGTCTCAAAAAAACCAAGAAAAAAAAGAAAGAAAGAAAATGAAACCAGAGCCAAGGGAAGAGACACTTTGTCCCTGAACCTACAGTCAGAAAAAAAGACACCATGCACTGAAACCAGGACCAAAACAACACACTAAGCTCCTACCAAGGATGTTTGTCCTGATCCAAAAAATAGAGTCCAAAAGGTAAAAAGAACCAAGGAAAGAAACACAGTTTGGCCCCAGAATCAGACAGGGAGCGCATTATGGACCAAAGTATGGATACCACTAAAGTCCAACTTGGTGAACCATGAGTTTTATTGGGTTTTCTTACAGGAATATGGATAAGGGGAGAGTTAAAGGGACAGAAACAACTCAAAGGAAGATTCTTCAGCAGAGTATTACCCAGAACACATGAGCTAAAAAGCTGTAAGCCTGAAGCATTCCTCGCAGTAAGTAGGCAGCTCAATGGGTTCAACAGTTACCATTCCCAGTTATTTAATTGGTCTAACCCTCTTCCAGGTAGGTCTGCTGGTTTCTGCATCTCCCAGGCAACTACTGGTCTGGTCTCTGAATCTTCTTTTCAGCTTGGCTTGTTGGAGAAACAGTTTTCTTTGCAGGTCAGCTTCTCTGAAAGGTAGTTTCAGCTTTTGTTATTTAAAGGTAGTTTCAGCTTTTGTTATTTATCAGAGCAGAGAGGAACCTAGTGAATCAGGTCAGTTTCAGGGACTTCCTGAAGCTATTTTGAGTGTTTACTTCATTGCTTAAGGACTTTCCACATAGGACGGAATATTTCATTCTCATAGGAAACTGTTACATGCTCACCAGAATTGAGTTATGACAACATAGAGTTATGAAAGACTTGGTTTATGCTGTTTTAAAGTCCTGTTAACTATTTTATAGACCCAAACTGCATATTGAATGTCTGACATATGTCATGCTGTGAAGTACATTTTGTTGTACAGACAATAATCATGTGTCTTAATGGTGTTATGTTAGGTGTAATATTTATGGTGTGAGGTTCACTAAATAAATAGACTTAAATATTCTATTTATGTTTTATTTATCTTTTATTGATGCTAAAAAATTTTGATTTACGAAAGAACAGTGCTGGATGTGTTGTATTATTTTAGAATGCTTGGTTTGTCCCCATGTACAAATCCATGCACACTTCCTCTCACCCACCTTCCCAGCCTCTACTGATCACCATTCTGCTAACTCTATGAATGCAGTCTTTTTATAGGCAACACATGCATGGCATCATATTTGAGAACTTCTCTTTGTAAGTCTAACTTCATTGCATTTGCTATGATACCCACACTTATCCATATTGCTGTAAATGATATAATTTCATTTTTTATAGCTGAATAGTACTTACTTCATTCTGTGAGTACTACATTGTTGAGGGAGAGAGGGCCTGCATTTCGTCCCAGCTGCCCTGCTAGCTTACACCCAAAATAATCACACAAAAACTGTATTCTTTTAAACACTGCCTGGCCCATTATCTCTAGCCTCTTATTAGCTAACTTTTACATATTAGTTTAACCCATCTCCATTAACGTGTATCACCACTTGACTGTGGCTTACTGGCATGAGTCTAACCAGTGTCCCCCTTGGGCAAGAGAACCATGGTGTCTGCCACACTGCTCTTCTTCCCAGCATTCAGTTCGGTTTACTCCACCTACCTAAGTTCTGCCCTATCAAAAGGTCAAGGCAGTTTCTTTATTAAACCAAAGAAAGAAACACATAGACAGAAGGATTTCCTACACTATTTCCACTTTTCTGTTTAAACAAAAAAGAAAGGCTTTCACTTTAACATAGTAAAATTACATATAACAAAACAGTTATCAATCAAGAATTACAGTTACAATATTTATATTTACTTTATCTTTTATCATAACTAAGGAAAACTATAACTGTAACTATAAATTCTTCAACTCCATCAAAGACTCCAGAAGGATATAATATTACCTAAGTAAACAGGAAGTACATTGTAAGCAACTTCCAAAACTCTAGAAGTGACAGAGACATCTCACTGCCTGTACAATCAACCAAAGTTCTTCTGTAATGTTTGAACAACCATATTCAGCCTACAGGCCCATAGTATCCAGCAGACTTTTCCATGAAGCAGGAAATTTCAAAGACAGTTCAGTCACTTTCTTCTGTATCCTGCAGAATGTCTCACAGACTCTTTTATGAATCAGGAACCCTGAAGGATCATCTCACCTTTTGGCAAGTTCAGCTGTGCTCTCTCTGTGGGTTCTTTGTGTTCAGTTTATGCAACAGTCCAGGCAAGAGCAGTTTCTTGCCCAAATGGCTAACCAACTCCATAAGAAGCCTCTTTGATGCCCATCTTCCTCTTGAAGTAGATTGGTGCTGCCAGGAGCAGACTTGTCTCATTGTCATGAAAAGCCCTAAGTTATTAAAACATCTTAAATGCCATATTCTGTAGTCTTTGAAAGATATGAATGCCTATTTCAAATATATCTATGCACATCTAGAAAATCTAACATGACTATAAACTTGACTATTATAGATGATTATCTATTAACCTATATTTCTTAATCACACATTACATTTTTAAATGAACTACACAATCACAATACCTTAATCGAGATCAGAAGTACATATACACATAACAAACTTGACCTTAAATTTATATCAATAAAGCAAGATTTATACCAATGTAAATTATTCATATCTATATCATATCCCCCTTTAAATGTAAAAGAACATTTATAAACAATATTTGGGAATACGGGTGAAGTTATTTCTCTCCAAACTTCTTCCTGCTGTATGGGGGCACTGTTAATCAGGTCTTTTATGGTATATCCTGTGTGCTAGGTTCATCTCAGTCAGCAGTTGGATGAAGTAATTTTTTGAGGGTATTTACGGCAACCTTTCAGGAAGGCATGCTCTATCATGCCATATTGGTCTAGAAGGAATTACAGGGTCTCATCCTCTGTGAAAACAAAAGAAGAACCTCTTTTCCAAAGCATCATATCATTAGACACAAATTCTGAAGTTATAATACCTTTATAATATCCATGCGGGTTTAGTTTATCAGCCCATACAATGAAACGTCTCTCTGTACTTAGCTCCATCACAGTCAAAAAATTCAAAGAAAACACAATAATATACAGAATCCATACTCTCTGTGAATTTTCCATTTTTATGTGGCTTTTTTTTACTTCTTTTAATCTATGACTATCTGTACTCTGTCTCTTTAAAGACTTTACCCCCTTTTTTTTTAAAAAAAGCATTAACTTTATTTTATGACTTTCTATACTCTTTTTCTTCTCTCTCCCAAGCCTAAGTACATTTATCTAACACTGTGACCCATTTAGAGGTCTTTTATGTCTGAATCTGTCCTATTGCATTGTCTTTAATTCTCTATTGTCTTAAAGACCTTTTAAAATGCTAAGCAGCTTGGTTGCAGCTGCTCTCCAATTTCAAAATGGTGGTCGTACCATTTCTGCTAGCTCTGGGGCTGCCAGGTCGGAGCCGACTCAGCAATTTAACTCTGAGAATGAGTGTGTAGCATATAAACTCTTTTTATCTGAGTTACAGCCAAATCTGCCATGCAGAGCACTGTGCAGCCTGGAAACATCTCTGTGTGTGGTGGCAGGAATCCGCTATGCTCTCCAGCCTGCCCAAGCCTGATCCCGCTGTCTGCTGAGGCAGGAAGAGCTGAGCCACGGGCATGAGCTCAGCTACTTTCCTCCCGCCGCTGAGCGGGCATCAAACACCCAGGCCCACAAATGCTCCATAGCCAGGAGTTTGCACCTGCAGCAGGGCCCAGGAAGCCTCGTTTTAAAATGGCATGGCTTTCTTTGTTATTGCTGAGTCAGAAATATCTTTCTGCAGCACGCCACCAGCAAACAGCAAAAAGCTGTGTTAAACTCTCTCTCCTTTTTCAAGACCTCTCAGGTTTTTAAGTGGATTTAGTCCATCACATTGGGCGCCACTCTGTAACAAGAGGCAAGGGCTGCATCCCGCTGCCCAGCTATCTTACACGGGAAACAATCACACAAAAGCTATATTCATTTAAACACTGCCTGGCCTATTATCTCTAGCCTCTTATTGGCTAACTCTCACATATTAGTTTAACCTATTTCCATTAATGTGTATTGCCACTTGACTGTGGCTTACCGGCATGAGTCTAACCAGCATCCTTCTCAGGCAGGAGAACCATTGCATCTGCCACACTACATTTTCTTTTTTACACATTTACTGATGGATAATTTGCCTAATACCATACATTGGTGATTAAGATGTAATAAATATAAGGTTTCAGGGTTCTCTTTAACTGCTTCATATTATTTTTCTTTCTTTTTTTATTCAACTATTCATTGTACATCCTGGCTACAGCCTCCCCCACATGCTCCCTGTAAAAAAAATAGTCAATGGTGGGATTTTTAAAATCATATAATAGTTTCATTTTTTGAGAAACTTCCATATTGCTTTCCACAATTGAATGTTAATTTAATCTGTATCAGATGTCTCATCTCCATCCTTCTCCAGCAATTGTCAGTGTTTTGATTATATATGTCCTAATTGGTTTGAGGTTATGTCAAAAGTGGTCTTAACTTTCATTTACCTACTGATTAGAGATACACACATTTTTCATGTGATTGGCAATTTGTGTTTCTTCTTTTTGTAAATATCTATTCAGATAATTTGGCCATTTATTAACTGGATTATTTATTTTATTGCTATTGAGCATTTTTAGTTATATGTTGTGGATATTATTCTTTTGAGGGAATGAACTGCTTATAAACATTTTCTCCTATTCAATAGTTTCCATGACCTTCCTTCCATTTATTTACTTTGCTGTAAACTCATTGAGTTTGAAGGTGGTAACAAAATATACTGTAAAATTTAATCAATTCATTCACAACTTTCTGAAGATTGTGATATGATCATTTTGGGGGGCTTCTATGACTGTGATAAATTGCTGTTGTTTTCACCTGAGGAACTACAGAATTCTCCTAAGAATTATTTTCTAGTTGGATCCCTAGTCAGACAGTCCAACCTGATGAAAGTCTGATATCACATAAGGGACAATTTTGTTTTTTATTTTGTTCTCTTTTTTTGCTTGTTTCCTTTTTAAAATTCATACTTTCTTTTCTTCAACAAGTGTCATGGCTTTTGCTACTGGACATTAAATCATTTCTGTTGTAATTTTCCTACTGGAACTAGCCTTAAACCCCAAATAGTATATTTTCTCCCAGAAATAAGTCAAATACCACTACATATTTCATTTAATAGTAGCAGGGTTATGGGTATAATTTGCTGTATCTCTGCCTCTATTACACATTTCATTTTTTATTCATTTGGTCTGATTAATTGATATCATTAATATGATGTACCAAATGTCATGTGAAATGTACAAGTGGTTCAGGTCCCAATGCACTATAGTATGAAAGAGATTAAGGGAAACAACCTAACCCTTGTACAAGGTAATAAATTTAAACTTTAGTCATCACATGTGACTAGGAACTATTTATAGCTTTCATACTCTACAGGGATAGAAGAGCATATTCTTGCCAAATCACTGGCTGTGCAAACAACCTAAACTTTGTCAGTCTACTCAAGCAAAGAGCTACACATGGCACAACAGTTGTATATAGGCACTTCCCAATTGTGAGCTTGGAGTTCACATGTAGTTTTGCTCAACTAAGCAGAAAATTGTAGTTCTATTTTAGCATGGCTAATGAGTGACCGAGAGACAAGACTATCAGAAGGGAGATATGTGGTGACAAAACCATCAGTTTTCTTGATTGCCTTGTCAGCATCAGGAAGCTTAGAGGTTGTTATTTGCTCATCACCAGTAGAGAAAGTACATATCTTTATTATAGTTTGAAGCAGAGAATCCAACTTTGCTGTGGATTTCTATCAACTATGGAGCTCAACAAATAGTTCCCCCTGCTGGTCTATTTGTCATCATAATGGCATTTGCAACTCCTAGAAATTGTTTTGGGGTGCCACGGGTTTTAAAAATCATACAAGGTATCAAGAGCCACAAATCATAGTTTAACTGAACACCTCACACTTGAAGCTCAAAGAACGTTATATTTTAGTATAAGAGGGGACAATTTTTACATGTTAATTTTGTATTGAATATCATATAACACACAAAAAAACAGTTAGATCAAATACTTGTTTCATTCAGATAAGTGTCCCCCCTTCCCAAAAATACCGCTTAACGACCATGGGGATCATTTTCTTGGATGAAAATAATGCTAAATGAAAACACCACAGGTCTTTATGCAATTATTATAATTACCCTTGTTCTTATGGCTCTGAACATTCTAGGCAGAAGGTTAAGCATCTTATATAATTATCCTGATCCAGCCATATTCCCACAATGTATATTTGATAGTTTTTGAACTTCAAGAAAACCATGAGTAGGCCTATATTTAAATAGAGCAAACTATAAAAAGATTTATGGAACTAAAATTAACCGTAAAATAGCTAGAAGTAGACTATACATCATGTGTTGGGAGAACTAAAATAAGAGTATTATTAACAGGATAAAAATTTACTTTTCTCTCATGTATTAATGTCTCAAGGGAAGCAGTTTTGAAATTATATGTCAGATCTTTATCCCCGTAAGGAATCTGACTTCCAGTGTGTTTATCCTCTATTATTAATAAATTGTTTCAGGATAGATTTTAGAATTTTAGTCATTGATTTCCAACTCTAGGCAGTAGGTGGGAAAAATGAAATGACTGTCATACATTAAGTAAAACTGGTTACAACTTGAGGCCTTTGTTTATGGAGCTTTGTAAAAGCTTAGTACAGCGTTTCTTACTCACTGGTCAACTGTAGTCAAGTATTTTTATTACCTATACTAAGCTTTAAGGGATGGTCAATATAGATTGTTAACTTGGGAGGATTTAAAATCACCTTGCTGACATCTCTGAACATGCCTGTGAGAGAGTTTCCAGATTGGACTGATGGAGTTGGAAGGCCCACCTGTTATGTGAACAGTGTCATTCTTTAGCCTAGGATCCTGAGTTGAGTGAAATAGAGGAAAGGAGATGAACATCAGAACTCGCCTGACCATGTTTCCTTACTGAGGATGCAATGTGACCAGTCTTCTCGGGCTTCTGACATCCAGACTTTCCTGCCTTGGCGGACTATATTAACAAATTCTGAGCCAAGTGTAAAGTCTTCCTTCTTTAAGCTTTAGTCAGGAATCTTGTTATAGCAAGGAGAAAATAACTGTTGTACGGGGAATTAAACTACTTATTTGTATCACAATGTGCTCGCATTGATATCTATGTTGCTCATATTAAAAAGCAATAGTGACAGTGGGATACCATTCACACTCCTCGTAATGAATTAATAGCTAAAAATGTGTGATTATAATATTTTTTTTTACTTCTTAAAAGATTCTTTCAACTGAAAGGCATTTGTATATAACACTGCTGTGTGTATTTGCTTTGATGAGTCTGGTTACAAACAATGTCCTGGAACACTGTAAAAGCTTCTGTTGTTTCCATTCTCCCCTGCCAGAATATTTAACATTGTCATTCTCAGAATCTGAACTATGAAGAATCTTCTGATACCTCATGAGGTGAGTCTTGAGATACTAACAGATATTTAAACTAATACATAGAACAATTCTCAGGATAAACAATTATTCAGCACATAATATCAAAAGGTATATGCCCTTTATTTTGTTAAGATAGAGTCAAAGTGCAAAATATTAAAATTGCATCAGGGAAATAATGGCAAAAACAAAACATGAAGATATTATTCAGTTTTTTTTCTAACAAAAAACATGCAATTCTGAAAAAAATGTATATATATATTTGTAAGTGTATAAATTATCAGCTTATCAGATTAAAAGATAAAATTCTTCAAGTCCAAAAGATGTCATGCAACTATGAGAAATTGGCTGTATGTCATTTGATAAATAGTACCTGGAACTTTGACATGTGACCAAGAAATCACCCAGATTGACAGAGAGATCTTGAGTTCCCTAAACAGAAGATGGCACATCCCTTCTGTAGGTGAGAGACAGCCTTTCTTGATTCCTGACTGTTGTAACTCTGCAGACTTTCAGCACTGGTATGAAGTAACTTCAAACTGAGAGACATAGCTCACTGCAGACATATCATTGTAGTGTTTTCTGGCAAGAGCATAATCTGAAAGTAGAGATGATTCTTCCCGGCCTCTACTTAGCTCTTTATGGTCACCAGCAATCCTTGGTGTTCATTGGATTAGAAAGTCATACTCTAATTCACTTCCCCTTTCTCTCTTTTCTCTCTCTCTCTCATCTCACAGTGTAGCCCAGGCTTGACATAAATTCATCAGCCCCTGGCATTAGCTTAGTACAGGGCCACCATTAGTTTCCCTCCTTTTTCAAGAATTTTAGTCATTGGACTAAGGTCCAGCCATATCCAAAAGAACCTTGTACTAATTTTAAAAAATAATTAAAGTTATTGCTTCCAAAGGTAGTCACATTCAAAATTACTGGATATTAAGCCGTCAGTGTAGCATTGGGGAGAAGACAATCCACCCCATAGCAGTTACCATGCAAGGACTTAGTCTCTGTGGGTTTTTGAAACTATTTTTCAAGGGAAGTAAAATTCAGTTTCTATCCATCCAATGGGATCAAATCTAGGGTCTTGTACATGCTAGGCAAATACTCTAAAGCAGAGGTATGAGCCTGTCCATAATTTATGTTAAATACCAACATCTGTAAGATGAGAGTAGATCATAATTCTGCATGTTTAACACTTCTCTTTTAGTAGGCAAAGAGGGGCTGGCATTATTGCTTAGTAGTTGTGTGCCTACTTACCATGCACAAGAACAAATGTTCAATTCCAACTACTCCACACACATACTAACAAAAGAATATGAAGTAGCATGTGCCCTAACACTAAATACCAGGCAGCATCATGGATGAGAAGGAAAAGTGGTTACATAACAAGAACTGAAGTGATAGAAAAGAGAATGGAAAAATGAGACAGATGAGAGGCATGGGATTGTAGCTGTTTGAAAGGAAAGGTGATGAGTTAAAAATGGTTGTGCTACAAGCAACAGAAGATCATCAGCATACAGGATGTGCATAACAATGCTCTAGGCAAAAGTTCAAGTCAGTTTTCACAAGCAGTATGTAAACTTGCATCCAAGGACTCATTTGCATGGGTAAATGAGTTTGTGCATCACTGAAATTAATGTACTCCTTCATAGATTAGACTTCTGGGGCATAACACCTGCTGGATATTCAGTAGACATTTTAATATTGTTGATATATATGCCAAAGGTGTACTTAATATCTATTCTGACATATTTCTGGAAAATGAATACAAAATATTTTCAATCTCTGAAGATTTTAAGCTTTCCAGGATTCTGTATTCAGATTTGGCAGGCAATGTTAACAATTACATTTTCAAAATCCACGTGCCGTTCTTGAAGCCAAGTACACAGCTAACTCCATTTGTATAAAATGGATTGAGTAGGTGAGGTTATTCCTAATAATACACTACCAGAGGACCAATACATGCTTTAATGGTTCAACAATATGTATTCTTTCCTCCCACCACTCTCTTCGTTCCTCCGTCCTTTTTTTTTAATTTTGCCCTTCCTCCCCTTAACCCTTTGTCCCTCCCACCTCTCATTCTTTCCTCTTCCTCATTCCTTCTCTGCCTTTCTTTTCATTCTTTCCTTGTCTTTCTTCCGTTCCTCTATTCATTTATTTACTGGAAACTGGCTTTGTTCTAAAACCTAGAGAATGCCTCAACTAAAATCAAATGAACAAACCAGTCGATTTCTTGAAAGGGTATGTGGAATGTAAGATACAGACCAAAGCAAAATGGTTTAGGAGAGTATAAAAAACATACGCAGTCTATAATGGACAGCAGTGGAGAGCAAGGTGAAACTTTCTACATATGGTGCCTCAGTGGCTTTTCAAGAAAAATATATTAAATATATCATGAAAGATGCATAGGAAAGAGCCAGATGAAATATCTATGAATGGCTTAATACAAAGGCTGACTAAAATGTTCAGGAATCATTAGGAGATTGAGACAGTCCAGGGAGAAGCAAACAATTTGCTATGGCTTCTCACTTGTGAGTTACTGTTAAGGCAAATTTGGAAACTTGGTTTCAGGACTTAAGCAGCATCCACTATGAGTTTGGATTTGGCATTCATGGCAATTGTAAGGTCATTAAGCAGGAGACAATAAATGGGTCTTGCTATAAAACTACAGGAGCAGAAGCAAGAATTGACTGCTTAGCCAACCCCATTTTGGGGCTTCACAATGGTAAAGTACTTGCTTAGTGTTCCTGTGCTCCTGGATTCCACATTCAACACTGCAAAAACTACTTCAGCAAAAGAGTCAAAAGACCTTATTCAGGGGATTTTTAAGTAACCTGATAAGGTGTTTCATCAATGTCAGAACAGTGGGAGGAGAAAAGAAACACATCACAACTGTAGGAAAGCCAGGGGAGACTTTGAAGAGCTTGAGTGTAACGCTCCTGAAATGAGAAAGGATTTGAACAGTCTTAGGGAGCAGAGGCTTTTTAAACTTGATGCCTTTGCACATGTGCAGCACTGAGCCTGGACCTCAGTTCCTAAGATTCTGAATCTAGAAGAGGATTTCTGTAGTAAACCAAGGAGCTAATAACTGGGCATTGAAAACAGATGGTCTTGAATGGTGAGAACAGATGCAGTCCAGTAGCTGAGCAGTGGCTTGGGGTGGCCTGGAAAAGAGGCAAAGTAATAAGACAGCTGAAGATCAGTGAGCCAGATATGAAGGCCCAGTGTATGTAGAGATTTGCCTTGATCTCACCCACTCTTTCTTTCCAAATCTCTTCTCTCTTTCTTGCACACTCCTTCCTTTTTATTCCTTGACTAAAGCAATCTTCCACACTTCTGAAGAAGGAGAAACTGCTCCATAAATATAAGGCATGGTATTACTGAGGTAACTAACAAGACTCTGATAACACTGTGTGCATTGACATTACTGTCATAAGGTCATTTGGTCAGAGAGGAGAAAAGCAGGTCACTGGTATCCTCAGTCCTTAGGATCACAATAGCAAAGGCAAATACAAGTAGCACCAAGGAAGACAGATTTACATACAGCGTGTGATTTGATTTTTCTTTAATTTCTTTATGAGCAATGCAGTTGATAACAGGGATGCTAGGAGGTGCGGATGGTGAGTTTGAGTTTGGGCAGATCTTATTACCTGCAGGAGGAGTCCAGTCTGCCTGGGACAGCTGTAATTGGCCTCTTCCAGCCTTTCTGGAGCTGGAGGGAAAACAGTGCTTCTGAGTCCGTAGTGTTTGTGCAAGACAAATGGAATGCTTTGCTTTTCATTTACTACTTGTAGCAGGAAACTGAAAGGGGAAGAACCACCTGAATTTGTGACACCGCAATTCCGAAGGCAGGTCTCACCTCCCAGGAGAACAAGCAGCCATGAAGGGGTGCTTAATTCAAAGATCATTTTGTAGTTACGTCAAGGGTTTGGCAGGAGTCAAATGCTAAAATTCTTCTAATTGGTCCGTTAAGTGTGTATACTCACCGCAATTTTTTGAGATGGCTGTGTGAATATAGAGCAACTACATGAACACATGGCACCCTAAAGCTCAATTTCCTCCAAAGCTCTCATTCCTGGCATGGGGATTTAATTAAAATTGAATATGCTGGCCGGTTCATTGCCTGTTAAGGCTTGTAGCCAGCCCTTGCTATCAGATCTCGGAGTTGTGACAGCTTTTCACCGATGATGCTAGCTGCTCACATCAGGTCTGAACAAATAGGAATGGATTAGATTAATTCTTTTACCCTTCATTCACACCTTGCTATGTTAAAGCCCAAACAGTATTTTTTTTTTGTAAATTGCAGATATGAAAAGCTAAGCTAGATTTTAGGCTTCCTGCCCACCTGGTTTCTAAAGATGGGGTAGAGGAAAGGACAGCCATATGAAACTGGAGATTTTTTTTTTTTTGGTCTGCTGGGAAAGAAGGCCTTGCTAACACTTTTTGACAGAACTCAAAACATGGCATTTTTAATCCCCAGAGTTAGTGTAGATTTCTGCAGGGAAAATGTTTGTATTCTTACATCATAGACTTCACTCCAACTTTTTGTCTCCCACTGTTAAAAGCTTTCTTTGCCCAAGAGCTTTCCTGTAATTTTGTATAGAAAGTTGGAAGTACAAAACTCGACCACCAAAGGATGACTCTGCTTATTGTAATTTTCTGGAATCCATTTGCTTTTAATTCCATTAATATCTGTTTAATATTTAATGAGGAACCCAATTGGGTACATGGCATTTATCAGCCTCTATCCCATTGGATACACAAATTTGGATCAAATCAGGAGAATAAATGAATCCCAACAGAAAAGACAAAAGAAACACACCATTTATCTAAATACAGCTTTCTCCCATGAGATTGTTCTCTGTTAGGAGTCCATCACCATTAGCAGAAGTCTGGGAAGAGATTATTGATGCTTGTGAAACAAAAATAAATCTAAAATTTTAATCTGTTATTAATTTGGGTTTTCATATTGTGATGTAATACCTGTTCTGTTTACTTTGCTTCAGTTAAACAAAGTTAGTCATTATTTTGTTCTATACGTAGACAGCTATATATTATGGATGGAAATTTTAAAAAATATGTGAAATATACTTCTTAGAAAAACACCACTTTGATTACTAAAAACACCTGACTTAGCATTACTAGGCAGCTAATAGCCTACCAGAGCCTTGGACTTTCAAGGTTCACTTACATAATGGCATGCATAGCAGCTCAATTTTTTTTGTACTATGGCTAATAAATTTTTAGCTCAAGAGCTGCTAGAAATAGCTCTTCAGAAAATGCACAGGAGGAGCATGAGGCATCACTAGTCAGTTACATTCTAATCATAAGATTCTGGAAAAGAGATTCCAGAGAACATGAGTCATGTTCTTTTTCCTGTTTCTAAATTCTAGAGTGTAATCGATAATACATGATTGCTAAACAGATCAATGATTGAGAGAAAGTTGAATAAAGTTATCAATGTAGTAGTAGGGACAAGAGTATAAGTTCCTAAATAAGACTATACTCCCATTCCCTTTATCATAAGTTTATCAGATTTCTTAATATCTCTAAAGCATCAATTTGCTCAGTTGTATATGGAAGTTAAACAGTAGCAAAGGAGAGTGTGTGCTTAAATCATACAAACATACCCGGCTGGTGTAGGAGGTTTTTCTGTATTTGTGTTGCTTTCATTGGTGAATAAAGAAACTGCCTTGGGCTTTTGATAGGGCAGAAATCATGTAGGCAGAGTAGACAGAACGAAATGCTGGGAAGAAGGTAATGTGGCAGACTCCATGGTTCTCCTGCCGGAGACTGATGCTGGTTAGAAGCTTTTCCGGTAAGCCATGACCTCATGGTGAGCACAGATTAATAGAAATGAGTTAGATCAAGAGTGAGAGTTGGCCAAGAAGAGGCTAGATATAATGGGCCAGGCAGTAATTTAATTAATACAATTTCTGTGTGGTTATTTCTGGGCTTAAGCATATACTGGGCGTCCAGAACCAAAAGCAGGCCCGCGCCTCTTACAACACCCGGCAAAGAAGCCAAGCTGGAATCACATTCTGTATCTTGGTGGTAATTGCTTATGACTGCATAATAAAGGACCTTTGGTTGTTTCATTGTTTATAATTCCAAATTATTTGCTTTAAAGTAAAGTGTAAGTAACACTAGCTTAAGAAAGTGCTCAGGTGATTCGGGCAGAGTATCATGTAGCCAGAACTGAAAGCCAAGGAATAGGCTCACTCATCCAAAACAGTTTTTCCTTAAACATGTAACCTTTTCAGTAAATTCCCTCCAAGACTTCCATGAGCTAGCTTTTGTCTGTGCATACTTCTCCCTCTGAGTATTTTGGAGGTGTTTCAGTTTTCTGCCCTTTTCAGTTGCAGGTTTTGTCACTTGCTTCCTGGTGTTCTCTTCACTGTGGCTGAGCCATAAAGACTGTTGTTTAATCATTTAGTTGTTATTTTCCCCTGAAGATTAATTCTGAGTGAGAGCTGAGTATACTGTGTCTTTATTATGAAATCAGAGTTCAACAATTCCCATTCGATGACTCAGGTACCTAAAGACTGTGGCTTCTCACTTTTCCCACTTTCTTCTTTCAGCTTGGAGATGTGTTATAGTCATTCAAAAAGAAATTTACATTTTCTCCCTCCCTCCCTCCCTCCCTCCCCCTGCTTCCTTAAAAGAGGGTATGGTGCCCTACCCTGTAGGAAGTCCAAGGCCCTCCCCCCTCCATCCCGGCCTAGGAAGGTGTGAATCCAAATAGACTAGGTTCCCAAAAAGATAATACATGCAGAACATATAGGTTATAGTCTTATTTTAGTAAGAACTTTCTTGTCTACCTTGCAGACCCTACATTACGGGGCTTGGATTTCTGTGCTTCCTAAGACTTCACTCTGACTGAACTACTGTGTTTTATTTTACTGCTGTGTCTGAAACTATAGAATGTTTTCTGTGAGCCATGAATTCAGCTGTTAGTAACCACCTGGCCAAAATTAAGTTGTATGTTAAATGAACTTGTGGAATTCACTTTCTAAAGGAAATACTCAAGTGATTATTTGTATGAAGAAAATAACTTATATTTTGAAAATTCTATACTACACACTTGCTTAGAAGTAATAGCATACTTTTGTGGGAGATATAAATATGCTGAATCAAATGTGCACCACTTTAGTATTTGAATAGAAATATGAATTTTTTAACACATTGACAACTGATCATAGAACCACCTTTCTGTTGCAGAATTGTTCACTTTCTTCCTGTTTCTCATTCACTATAACTAGACTAAAGAGATTGCTGCTGTTTAATCTGGTCATTTATTTTCCCCTGAAGATGACTTTTTCTTTTATTTATTTTCTCAAAATCTCTTACACTTTATGTTTTACACGTGCCTTTTTTACTCTGAATCACTTCTTTGAAAGCATGAATGAACAGTTGAGTTGTTTTCTTTTTCATAGGTCTTTTCCCCATAGTTTTGATGAAGGACTTACTATCTTGAGGCCATTTCTACTTCTGTATACTACTGAAACATGATCTCTATGCCACAGACTCTGGTTTTGTCTCCAGGTTACCTACTGTGTTCTCTTAACATTCTTTGCTCAGAGGCTGAACTGGGTAAACTCGAGATAAGCATCCACATCCTCTTTTCTACTCCTTGGGACATCCCCATTCATTTTACTCACCCATCAATAAAAAACTTTACACTGGTTGATTTTCCTTCTTGGCAGAGAATGTGTGCTTTGTGCCCCTGAAACATGCATATAGATGTGTGAACACAGACACAACCTACATAGAGGAATGATGTCATTAGTTTGAGCTGCTGTTTCTTGGTATTGTGAAAATTATCTCCTCTGTTGGTGATAGGTTCTTTTCTTTATTTTTCCTTCCTTCCTTCCTTCCTTCCTTTTTTTATTTGTTTCATTACCTGTATCTTGTCAAGTGCCTAGGAATAAAATGGATTCTTAGGGGAAAGCTGGTTGGGACTAACTAACTCTAGATTTGTGAACCAGATATCAAAACTAATAGCGTTCACACATTTCTTCCCTTCCGTTAAGACATGATGCTAGGTACTACATAGGTCCATTGAGTAGCTCTAGAATTCAGGAGAAATCTAAAAGCACATTTCAGATAACATACTGTCAGTTCATCAAGGAGGACTGATTAACAGCGCCAGTCTGATCCACATGAATCTTGTTTCATGTTTTCTTCTTAATGATAATGACCATTTTTAATGTTTAATATAAACCAGACACTGTACTAGGAGCTTTGCATAAATTAAACTCTAATCCCCTTATTAAACAGAGAGGAAAGGAATGTATTGTAGTTCTGTTTTTTTTTTGTCTTGTTTTGTTTTTATTTTTAACTATCCTATGTCATAGTCTTGGTAACACCAAAGATCTTGTCCCTTAGTATAATGTTGCCCTGAAATCCTTTCCCGAGAAGTATGCTGAATCCCCTTTAGTGTGTTAGGTTTTAGTGAGCATTCAAAAAGCAATAGATTTGTCCAATGTTCATTGTGACACAGAAAAAAAAAACTTTGGCGTTAGAATCAGATTAAATTTCTTCTCTTCTGTCAGTTTAGGTTTCTATATTTTGGCTCACAAAATAAAGATAATTAGTCTATTTTCTTCCCTCTTTCTACAGTAAAAGAATTTCTGAGAACCAGATGCACTATGTAGAGAAGCTTGCTAAAAATGCCAAGTACTGATTTATACAGATTATGTATACACACTGACTCAGTTAGCTCTAATACAAAAATACACCACAGTATATAAGAATAACTCAAATGAGATATCCATATTATATTGACACATACACACAACTGTGACACGTGGAAAAGTCTCAAATGAGAAGCTCTGAAAATAGTGGATAACAGAAGTCAACACTAGACTTTCACAATTCATTCACCAAAGCATAATGAATTGAACACATTTGAACGGGGAGAGACCAAGTGATAGTTCACATTATTATTTTCCTTAAAAACAGTATTTCAGGCAGTATCATGAAATGACCAGACTTTGAAAAATATACCAGCTAACACATGACTTTATTGCAATCTATACTATAATACAGACAGAGGGACTAAAAGAAAGACAAGATATTAAGAAAAATAATAAATACTTTTGTTTTAGAAGTCTTAGTTTGGAAACGATTGAAGCTCAACCAAGGTCATGAATAATAGCTATGTAATTCAAATAATTTATCCTAATATGTATTTAAGTGTTGGCCTATTTGATTTTCTTTCATTAAAAATGCTCAATTGATAATAAATTAAATCTTTTACCAAAACCCATTCTTGTCCTTAAAATGTACTTTGAACATTTCAAGGTGCTATTTCAGAAATTAAGGGTGATCTTTGTTCCAGTCACATTTTCTTCAATACAACATTTTGCTCTATCACTAATAATTTTACCATCGACAGTTTTGGGAAATTTGTGTATAATTTACTGAAAGAGTCCAGACTTAGTTATGGAAAATGTTTAAGCTATGCATCTGTGAAAAACTCAGAACATGTGAGTTTTGTGTAGATGGAACTCACCGTCATTTGATCAGTCGGTGCTTGCTTTGCTGCCTTTTCTATATATTTACCACCAGGTGGCAGTGGGGCGACACATAAGGTCACCAGGTAATTTCTCATGTGGTTTAGTATGACTTGGGAAGTGGTAGAGGTGAAAACGCCACTTAGCTAATCATCAAAGGCCAGATTGTTAATATGAGGGTGATCATGGAGGAAATGTCAGTTAATAGGTGCTCTACACAACACAGTCAGAAATCTATGTATGAACACATAAGCATACAAAGAAGCATTGCAGGTGAATATATGCTTACAGTAGTTTAGGAATACTGTAAGCTTTCTATGTTTTTGTGTTTTGAGACAGACTCTCATTATGTATTACTTGATGACTCTGAATGACCAGGTTGGCCTCAAACTCACAAAGGTCTACTTGCCTCTGCATCCCATGAGTTGGCTTGTACCATCACACCAAGTCTCATTGATAATTTTAGTAATCATCACACATACAGTGCTCAAAAGAATAAAAGAATTGGAAAGTGAAATGGGAACAAAGGTCCAGGTGGTGGTGGTGCATACCTTTAATCCCAGCACTCAGGAGGCAGAGGCAAGCAGATCTTTGTAGACCAGCCCGGTCTACAAAGTGAGTTCCAGGACAGCCAGGGCTGTTATGCAGAGAAATCCTGTCTCTAAATCCAAAACAAAACAAAACAAAAAATTTTGCCATGATCATAAAAACTACTGTGAAGTACTAACACTTAAGAATATTAAAAAAGATTCAGTAAAGATTCAGACATGCATAGATATATAGATATTCATATGGCATGTGGCATGAATCATGCCTACACTCTAATTTCTTTCCATTAATAAGAATGAACCAAATAAAATTAAATTTTTACCAAAATTTGTTTTTGAACCCTAAAAATTACTTAAAGCATTTCAAAGTAGTAATTCAGCCTAAACATTTGAGAATTGGTGGCATACTAAAAAATGTCAATTCCAATTGCTTACCTAAGCAAATGAAAAGAATAGTAAGCCCAGAGGCCATGCTAAAGCAATTTATTAATTGATTAGTATATGTGTGTAAGTGTGTTAAGAAAAAAGGGAATAGGCATAATGTAGGAAAGTTCCCAGGTCTACAATCTTCCAGCCATCTGACATTTGTGTGAGAATCCACTTCTTGGAGCTTAGCATTCGTCATCCTCCACCCAGACTCCTTCTCACCATCTCAGCTCAATCAATAGTTCTGTTTTAAAACATTTGCATCTCTTCTCAGATTAGGTTAAGTCACTATAGGCTCTCCTGATACCATCATGCTTAGTCAGCTGAATTAGTAACTGAATAAGCTCTTGGTTAATTACCCATTTCTGTCGCTATACCTCTGTCACATATAAACTATATATGATAGAAAGTATTTCTAGTTTTGGTTGACCCTCACACCCCAGGGTATCTCCCCAGCTAAGATGCTGTACACACGTGTGCACGCACGTGCGCGCGCACACACACACAATGAGTAAATGTTCTGTGACTGACAATACAGAATACTAATTGTAACAGATACTCTTTGGAGGGAGCAAACACGTGCAGTTGATATAACACTAATAGAGCAAGAGGAAATCTGCAGCATTTTCTCCATTTCCAGTTAACCAAATTTTGAACAATTAAATATCATTTAGAAAGGAGAAGAAATTTGTCCGTAGAGGAAAATATCTTTGTGACCTCTGTAGAGGAACATGTGATTTCACTTATGAAGGAGATCTGGCATACACCCAGGGATAGAACCCATGGCCTTCATAGAGGAATGTGTGATTTCACCTATGAAAGAGATCTGGAGTACACCTGGAGATAGAACCTGTAGCCTTCATGGAGCAATCTGTGTTTTCCATGTCACACTGAATTTATGTTAATATGTTGTGTTTATGTGTGTAAATGAGTCTAGATTTTAGTAACAGATTCTAATTTCATATTTATCTGTGCTAAATTGTTCTGTCATTAAAAATTTAATATTTACACATCCAACTACTTTTGTCGAAATACCAACTTTTATGTATTTGGGGGCTTAATTGTGATTTGTATTTTTGAGTATATGTTTATAATTGTTACATATTTCGAGTGTATTTTTTATCTTTATCCTTTTTCCTAATAGTCTCTGTTTTAATTTGATATCTCTGATTTTAGAGTAATCAATCTGGCTGTTTCATGGTTGCTATCTGCATGATTTAGCTTCATCTGTCTTTTCAATTTCCACACTTTGGGACTCACAATGAAGCTACATTGTATTTTTTTCTGTATTATATTTTTCATATTGTCTCTCAATCACTCATTCACCTCATTATTATTAGATTGCTTATTTTTAAGACCTAAAATTATTATGTAGATATTTGGATTTATGCCTGCCATATCACTTCTGTCTTCTAGGTTCAGGACCATTGGTTCATTTGCTCTTCTCTTCTTCCTTGACAATTCTTGTTTGTTTGCATTAACATTTTTCTTATATGACATCCTAATTCATTGTGTTATATTTTCACTGTGTTTCCAACACTATTTTCTATTTTTATACTTTGCATTTAACTCATCACAGAACATGTCAAGTTTTTAGTAAATAGGAGTATAAGGCCTGGTACAGAAATCACCATTCCTGGTAGCTGTATTTCATTTTTATTTTGTCCTTCTACTGTCATACATATCATAGTGACATACGCTATGGCTGTGATAATGAACTGCTGTAAGTTACTTTATATAATTTTGTGTCTTAATAAAATGGTTAGAAAGTCAAGGATATCCAGTAGACACTGTACACACATTTGACATTTTTGACTCTTGACATTTGTTACAGTAGATTTATGTCATCATTTGTTGCCATTTCTTTTCACTCTGAAGCTTCTTCTCTTTGCATTAGTTATGAATATAGCACATGTCAAATTGAATAGAATCAAATTTAATTATGTAACATTATTTCGGGCACTTGTTTTTGATATTAGTAAAAAGATCGGAGGAGGCACAGTCCAGAGTTTTAATGTGTGGTCATCCAGGATGACATGATGTAGAAGTCTCACATTATCTTTTTTCTTGATTCGTTTTCCATTAAACTGCTGGTTTCTGTTGGCAATATGCCAGTTGATAGGCTACAGTAGTTGCCGAGTGATTGTTACATAGTTTTCAACAATGCCCTTAAGTATCAACTACTATTTAGTCAGATCCAATTAAATCTAGACCACTCTGGAGGGGTAGTTTTGAGGCCAGGCATTGACATTTATCTGAGTGGGTCTTTTAATACTTCCTTTTCCCTGGCTATCTGTTGAAAGACATATTCTATAGTTTGCAATTAATGAGTTAGTAGCCTCATTTTTATAAAATTGCCTTCTCTCAAAATCTTTGTTGCTTAGAAGACTGACCTGTAGACTTACATTTCCTAAACTATTTAAAATAATTAAGTTTTGGAGAAGAGATTATGAAGTTAGGCTGGATTTAATACCCAGTGATGAAACCTGTGAGCATGGAAATCATGGTCTGCTTTTGCAAGAATGAAACATTGAGTTCATGAGTGAGAAGATCCAGTGAGAACAATTGAATTCATTGGCATGTTTCCCCCACTATGAAACTTCCACTCAGTGAAAAAGCTGTTGTGGGATTGACTAGGGAACCAGTATTCCCAGAGCGCCTCAACACCCAATGAGTGGGGGCTGGCTGGAGGAGCAGCATCCCCACCCTTTTGGCCACAATTATACATAGACTGTTTCTTACTTTGAAGTGGAACTAGGAAAGGAGAATTTTAGAGATTAAAAAATGGTTGATTTTAAAAAATAATATGCCCGTGTGGACTTTAGTGAGGGAGTAAGTTCATGCCCCTGAAGACATTGTAAAGGGGGAGCCATATTTCATGAGGTGTTCACTTTCATTTTACTGTTCTTTCTAGAAGTTCATCAATTCCCTTTTCACAATAGTGCCTCCCAGTTTATCTATTTGTATGCATTTTCTTTTCCAATATTAAAGCTTTCAACTCAGGAATTTCCTTGTTGCCTCCATAATTTTTACTTCTCTGCAATGTATAGTGTCTGGTTTCACTTGATCTAGCTTTATCTTGAACATATTTATTGTAGTTGTTACAAATGTTTTGTACAAAGGCTGACAAAGATCTCTAATCTCATTTTTATTGACCATTTTTACTTGATTATTTCTTAATTTTTTCTTCTTTTTTTTATACGATGAAATCTGTTACTTTAATGCTGGAGTCTGTAGATTATGTATTCTTCACTCTTAATAGTACAGACACCCTGCTTTATGTGTATTTCTTTCCAATTTTTCTTTTCTTCAGGATATTTAAAATAAAATGTCATTAAAAAGACCTGACTAATATACCACATGCCTGTGTAAGTTAAAATTCCATAATTCCTAGGAATACAGCATTCACAACACATGAGTCACATGTGAGCTCTGACTAGTATGTGGAGATGCTAAAGGAATTATGTTCAGTTATGTAGAGTTTGTTCTTGAATACATGCTCTAAATACACTTTAGAGAGAATGGTAAGAGTCTCCTACAACTAGAAACCCAAATATTCCTAGAGTACTTTGTAAATGTATGTTTGAGAGTCTGCTTCCTGACTGATTACCATCTGTAATCAATAGGGATTAGGTTTTCCTCTCCAATTTCTTCCACATAAAGAAACAGCTTTAACAGCCAGCCAGTTCCCTACAGCAAATTGCTGAGTCACTTGAGATACTCTTCTTACATCAACTTCCAATTTTCAAATCACCTCCAGATGTGTCCTAATTCCACCGTTGTTCTCCATAGACATTGCCACTTTCCTGGGCACTGCCATTTCTTACATGGATCAGTATTTTGCTCCCAGTAATTCTTGTTACTTTTTATCTTGTCATTTACTGCAGAACAGCCAGAGTAATGTGTAAATGATGCCATATCTTAAACCCTTTCAATATTGTTAATCCTACAATTGAGAGGAGAAAGATCATTAACCCAAATCATCATGGCCATATTCATTAAAGCAAGCTTTTTAAATTCATGTACATCGACTGTCTCCCCTTAAAGGAAGCACTCAAAAGATCAGCATTGAAAATGGCGAAGATAGAAGTTTTTATAATTCATGAGTAGACTGTTTCAAAATGGGGGATCTGGCGGGCAAATAGGTACAGTTACAGAAGTAGAACATGTAAGCACAAAAAGTTGGTCATGACAAACTCCTGAAACAAAGACATAGTTGTAAGGTGGTTATAAGAACTTTCTGAAACAAAGGCACCATTGTTACTTCCTGAAACAGGAAGTACAGAACCATTTGTAGTTAAGGTTACAAGTAGGGCATAGCCCAGTCCTTGAGAAACAGTGATTTCATCATAAACACAAATGAACTGAGTTTCTCTTCACTATAAGATGGCTTTCAAGCCTAAGAGAGCAAGTGTGGTTTATCTTTGAATTACATTAAGAATAAATCCAGAGCCCACCCCTGAGCCTGTAAAGTTCTAATCCCACCAAGCTGTCTCTTGATTCTATTTCACTTCACTCTCCTCTTTCCCATCAGGCTTCATTCTACTGAGTGTTCATTTTTCTGTTTCTTTGCTGATCAAAGACAGTAATCTTGTCATTCTGAGGCCTCTCTATTGTTTCTTCTACCTGCAATAGTCTTCCCTAGAAATTAGCTTTATTTTTACTAAGCTAATTAAATTGATTTTCTACTGCTGCCATGCATTAGTAGTTCCACACCATAAGCTTGTCATGACTGAAATCAAAGCGTCTGCAGGCAGGCTGTTTTCCTTCATGAAGTACTAAGGGAAAGTCAGCTTTCTGGTTCTTTGGGCTACTAGAAAACGTCAGCTGTTGAGCTGAAGATCCTGTATTCCTGCCAGCCACGGAATGGGCGATAGTCTTAGCTGCTAAGTGTCACTCAGACTTTGGCTTTGGCTCTTTTACTTCATTTTCATCCCCGGAAATGGCAGGAAATAGCTGTTAATGCCACACTTCGTACCTATGGCCAATTATTCTGTCTTCTACATTTAAGGATTTCTATGAGGAGACTGGGCTCATGCAAGCTCAGGTTAATCTCTTTTCCATAAAGATTGCATCTCATTGAGATGATGATATAAAAACTGAGTAAATAATTGATGTAAAACATTTCAGATTTAATGACAACTTTCATGTCCCTTTTCTGATGATAGCTTGTAATTTATTCCCTAGTTTCCAAGGTCAGGCCTGGGGAACCTAACATTCACTATCACATTGGCTCATCCACTTTTTTCTTTTGTTTGTTTATCATCTAAAATATTTTTCATTCAGTATATTTCAATCATTTATTTCCCTTCCCTCAAGTCCTCTCAGATCCTGCCACCTCCAAACTTAACCAACTATTTATTCTCTCTCTAAAAATAAACAACCCCCCCTGCAAATGAAAATCCAAACAAGCAAACAGCAAACCAATCATTTTAAAAAGCCAAAACAAAACAAAGGGCTCACCACAAGAAAAAACAAAATGAAACAACAACAGCAAAACCATAAAGTTTATTATCTGAAGCTTACTATCTGAATACTGGCAGAAAATGTCATGTCCATAACAAAACTATCTTACTCATGTCAACAATCTCTTATTACATCGCCACGCTGTATTTCTTTCAAAGGGTTTCCTACTCCCTGAAACATGTGTAGTTTGATCCCTTATTAGTATTATCTTATGACATTAGATTTAGCATGATGACAGCAAAGTTTTCTTCATTTTTGCTTATTCCCATTCTTACATCTATTACCCAAACTAGTTCCTGGTATAGATAATAGATCAGTAAGTTGTTCCAATAGAATAACTGAGTGAAAGAATCATTCTGTGTTCTTGTCATGTTTTCAGACTTCATGTCTGCTTTGGTGGAAACAACCTTTTGGCTGTCACTATGAGACTTAAGTGAGTGTTAAATGCACTTCCTACTTACTTTTCCTTCTTCTTAAGCATAGACTTTTGTTCCTTCTAGCCGGACCAGTTTTGCCTTTGTATTGACTTACAATAGTTTTGCATTTCTCTGTATTTTTTGCTCCTATTACAAAACAAAACTGGGGTGTGGGTTGCTTTACTTTCTATGTCAGTGAGGCATAATGTTGTCTTAGCAGACCTCTTGAAAACTGCCCCTCTGCTTGTAACTTCCCATTGAGTTTTAAGTTGATTTTGGGTTCATGGGTATAGAAGTCACTACGTCAGTGAACAACAGTATCTTTCATCCCTGCCTAGATACAGCTACAGAATTGTTCTCACCGTTCATATAAAAGAAAAAGTAGATCAAATCTCAGTGGGAATAATCAGTACCTATTAGGCATAAAGGTTGACATTTCCCTTAATAACTTGAAAATATATTCTATCTTTGCTTAAGAATAATGCTGCTCTTTATAAGTTTGTGTCATTACTGCTTCATAAACTATGTCCCCCAATTCACACTTGTAGCCCTAACTCTCACTGTCAACATATTTTGATAAATAATGTCTTTGGAAGGTAATTGGATTGACACGAGGCCTGAGGGTTGCTGAGAGTCACCTGATTTTCACAGAAGACACAAAGGACCTGTTCGCACCTCCTCCACAAGGTAGAGGCAAAGTGGAAAGGTGGCCATCCTCAAATCAGAAAAAGCCCTCAGGAGGCAGTGACCTTGTTGGTAGCATGACCCACCTTCATCTTCACGAAAAGTGAGAAACTAGATGTTTATCACTTAATGTCGCTGTATGATATTTGCTATGACAATTTGCTCGAAACAGCACAATCCTTGAAATGCTATTTGAAAGTAAGGTCCATGTTCCCCCTTTAAGCAAATAAGGAAACATAGAACTTCCAAATCAGGGTCTGGTTATTTTTTATTTTTAAAAGTTAGTAGAAAATCTGAATTAGAACCCAGGAGAGCCAACACACATTCCGCTGTTAACTGGAAACCAGAGAGCCAACACATTTTCTGTTTTTAATTCCACCACACTGCATGGACTCAAAACAAACTTGGAGCCACATGCTGAGTTACAAAACCTTGATAATTAATAATTTAAAATGAAAGGAAAAAGTCCATACTTAATCTGTAAGGTGACACAAGTAGGGGAAATTTACTGAATGGCCATTTTGCCCAACGTACTCTGGCTTTTTAAACATCATTTGTTAAAGGATCAAAGCCCACAAGTTTTTTAAAGTTGTAATTACAATCTCAGGACTCGTTAGCATCTTCAGCAACAATTATAGAATCAGCTATCTCATTAATGTAATTATCTGATTTTTGATGTTCTGATCTGATGGTCAAGCATTCCTCACAGCAGCTGAGTGTCACAGAGTGGCTGATATAGTAAGCCACCTTTCTGTGTCCATGTTTGCCATGTTGGTTCTAAATTCTGCTATCGCAGCCAATATGTTCACAAACATACAAATACTGCCTTTCTTGTTCTATCCATTCTGACTACCTTACCTTGAATGGTACTATGACCATTCAAGGGGGTAGCAAAACTGGGAATTATTTCAAAGTTGAAATTATATCTGCAGTTTCACCCAATACAGAGTTTCTCCTTGTTGTTATTTTTCTTTTAATTGAAATGTGTATCATAAAAAAGCACAATGTAGCCGGGTAGTGGTGACACAAGCCTTTAATCCCAGCACTAGGGAGGCAGAGACAGGTGGATCTCTGTGAGTTCGAGTCCAGCCTAGTCTACAGAGCGAGTTCCAGGACAGGCTCCAAAGCTACAGAGAAACCCTGTCTCAAAAATCTAAATAAATAATAAAAAAAGCACAATGTATAAAAAGAAAAACTGCTCACAGTTTGGAGATTTTCTTCCATATCAAAAACATTTTTAAAGGATTAACCTTTCTTCTTTTTAAAATGATTTTCTCCTTTGATGTACCCCTGCTAGTGTTTAGTTTCTTTCCTCAACTCCGTGCTCATTTCAACATTGTTGCTGTACAGAAGGTACTGACAACATCCTCTTCCGGATAGTTTCCTTGGTCAAACAGAATTCATATAACTGAATAATAGCCATACACTATCAAATATTAATTCTTTCATTTTATACACATATTGTACCTATGAGCTTTTTAAAAAATTGTAGGTATCATGGATATATTCAAGATGCTTATATTTAAACTACCCATAAACTTTTATTGTAGATTAAATTATACCCCAAACTCAAAAAAAATAAATGTTGAATTCTTTATTTCTCTTTGTATAATATCATCTCTTCTGCACAGAGGGATATATTCCATCCAACACACACACACACACACACACACACACACACACAGAGAGAGAGAGAGAGAGAGAGAGAGAGAGAGAGAGAGAGAGAGAGAGAGAAATGTAAAAAGAAAACACAAGAAAAAATAAAAAGGATCCTGAGTTTCTTTGATGCTCTGGTTTTAGACTTAAAGAATCCAGAACTTAAAGAGAAGAAATTTTCATTTTTTCCAAACCACCCAGTTTGCAGTCCTTTGTTACAGCAGTTTAGAACACAAATAAAGTCTCTTTTCCCTCCTATGTTCAGTCTCTCACCAAAGCTCATAAAAATGCATTTATTTTCTAATGACAAACCATCAAAAAAAGTCATCTCTGGTTCTCTTTCCAAATTAAGTTTTCTGGGATTCAATTTGCTGTTTTCCATTTACTAATAAATTTAAGTGATTTATAATTAAAATGGGAGGGAAGAAATAGGAGAGGTTTCACAATAGTGAAGTTCTGTACTGTTTATAAACATTTTCTCTCATATTTACCAGTGTTCAATTATAGGCAGAGAAGCAATTGCATTATGGTAATATTTTCAAATCATATTTCAAATCACCCTTATTGGATAGAAGTCATTTTATGGTTCACAGGAGTAGACAGCAATTGCTAAATCCTTGAAAGAACTTTCAAGTCCCAAACAACAAGATTCTTGATATGAATTCATCTTTAACATTAAGATGTCTGTAGATCACTTATATTATTATATTTTTTCATAGAGTCACAACAATGTATATGTGAGTCAGGAAAACTCAAACCCCATTCCGGTCTCCCAACAATAAGAGCCATCAAAATGTGTAAAGGTTTGAAAAACTCAAGTAAACCTGGGAATGAAACCGGAGAATTCAGGCAGTGTCTAAGCTGATGCCTGTTCTGAAGAGTTTGCAATTGATTCCATAATCCAATTTGATAAGATATTGAATATGATCTATGTCAGGGACATTTATTCTAATGATGAATTTAAGCCATCTTCAGTGAATGGGTCAGCTATTTATTACAAAATACACTAGAGTTGCCAGGTATAAAATAAAATTCTCAGACACGATGACTTCCCAACTGTCCTAAAAGCTACAGGATGATGGGAATCCAGCCAAATCCTCCTCAGAAAGAGGTGTGGTATCCAGAAGAAATGGAGAGAAATATGTGTTTTTATTGGTTTGCTCACCAGCATCTTTAAGGACTTAGCAGCCAGAGTCCAGAGAGTATTCTAGATGACCCAGAAGGGATGGCATAAGGAAGGCATATCCTGGAGAAATGGTTCACTATTTTAAAAGTTAAAACAGGGTCTGATTTGGAAATTTCTTCTTATGTAATGGGTCATTGCAAAATGGATGTAAACATGTGTTGGATGAAAGACATGGTTCCTGTATAGAAATATTTTATTTAAAAATAAAAATAAGAAGGAGCACAACTCATATCTTGTAAAGACATTTAAATCTTAAAGTGTGATTTGAAGAGTTAAAAATGATAAATTAGTCCTACAGATTTTTTCTTCTTGTGTGGCACAGATTCAGTTAATATCCAAATGTAGGCTGCAAAAATTATAGAAGTAAGAAAAGTAGTAGCTGAGTATGTAGCACTGCCTAGGCAAAGTTCTGTAGCATATATTCACACTTATTATACTAACCTGGAGGCAACCTCTACATGGTTGCCACCTTCACAGTATTTCAGATATTTGGAGCTGGATTAAGGTTAGAAGAGTTGGTGTCTAAAGGGGAACTTTAGCTGTGTTAATTCTCAACCTAGCTGAACAGTGGTAATTTGTTGAGGGTGAATCCTCCATACAGGGATATCTGTTTTAATCAGAAACAAGGGGTTGAAACAAATGTGCACAAATCTATTCTAAAGATGCTACAAACTTAGTTCTATCTGTCTGAGCAATTAGAACCCACAATCCACTTCTGCTCCATGGGTTTTAAGTAATCTTTAGGTCATGCTTCAGAGGTTTGTGTTAAATAGAGGATGTGCATACTTACAGACTGCCTCTTCACTAAGTGGGAAGACCTTTTGAATTAAACATAGAAAAAAACTTAACAAATTCAAAGTAACAAATGTGCAATTCAGTTTAAAGTGAACAATGCTGACTTGGAAACTTAAAGAAGCAAATATATATTACTTCAATACTGTTAATGAGTGGCTATGGACAGATTTCTATCCATATTTGTCTTGCCCACCATGGGCTTAGTTTCTTTTTTAAAAATTAGGTCAATGGCTCTTGCTTCTGTCTGCTAGACTCTGTTCCTGTTCCCCATTTGTTCAGAGGACTGTGATTTAGGACAGTGATTTCTACCCAAGAAAACAGTGCTCCCTATAGCTTTCCTCTTTTGCCACGAATATCTCAGTAAGAACAGTGTCTTAAGAATATCTCTTTCCTGGACCTCTGTGGAACTCTGAAACGCAGCTTGCTCCAATACCAAGGGGACTTAGGAGGTGAGTGAACAGCCACACTGCTGGACACCCCACTAAAGTTCCTCCACAATGGGACAAATCCTTGGGTTCCTCTCCCAACAACCTAGGCTTTTCTAGCCAGCCAGCAGGGAGTTTCCTGGGGATAGGCTCCCTCAAAACACAAACCCATCCACTGGATTTCCCTAAGCTACTAGCCACACTCCACCTAAAAGCTGAGAGCTTGCTTAATAATGAGGGAACCAAGAGCTTGCTACAGCACTGAAGTGATTTGAGAGTGCCAAGAGAGCAGGCTTATAGAGACCTCAGAGGCTTTCTGAGATAGACATTGACAGTACAGAGAGGACCATAAAAAACTCCCAAGCACTCAGACAGCCACTGCAAGGATTGGACCAAGACACAAAGACATTGCCAGCCTCATTTGAAGGAAGAGATGGGTAGGCGCCAATGCAAGAATTCCTCCAACAACCTAAAAGACAACAAGGTAACACCAGAACCTAGTGGTCACAAAACAGGAAGACTTGAGCAACCTAACACAGAAGAAGGAGAAGAAACAACTTTAAATATAAATTTATGAAAATGATGGAGACCTTTAAAGAAGAAATGAAAAACTCCCTTAAATAAATGGAGGAAAAGACAAACAAAAAATTGGAAGAAATTAATAAATCCTTCAAGAAAATAAAAAAAACTATCAAACAGGTGTAGCAAACAGTTCAAGACTTGAAGACATAAATAAAGGTAATTAAGAAAACACAAATCAAGGGAATTCTGGATAAGGAAAATCTGGGTAAATGAACAGAAACTACAGAGATAAGTATAACCAGCATAGTACAAGAAATAGAAGAAAGAATCTCAGGTACTGCATTTACTATAGAGGAAATAGACTCATTGGTCAAAGGAAACATTAAATTCAACAAACTCTTAACACAAAACAACCAGTAAGTTTGGGACACCATGAAAAGACCAAACCTAAGAATAATAGGGGTAGAAGAGGGAGAAGAACTCCAGCTCAAAGGCACAGAACATATATTAAACAAAACCATAGAAGAAAACTTCCCCAACCTAAAGAAGGATATCTTTATGAAGATACAAGAAGCTTACAGAACACCAAATAGACTGGATCAAAAAAAAAAACCCTCGCCATATAATAATTAAAACACAAAACAAACAGAATAAAGAAAAAAATATTAAGAGCTGCAAAGGAAAAGGGTCAAGTAACATATAAAGATAAACCTATTATAATTACACCTGACTTCTCAATGGAAACCATGAAAGCCAGAAGGTCCTGGATAGATGTGCTGCAGACACTAAGAGACCATGGATGCAAGACCAGATTACTATTCCCAGCAAAACTTTCAACAATCACCACCAATGGAGAAACAAGATATTCCATGACCAAATTAGATTTAAACAATATATATCCACAATCCCAGCCCTACAGAAAGTACTAGAAGGAAAACCCCAACCCAAGGAAGCTAACTGCACCCACAAAAACACAGGCATCTGATAACCCTCTACCAGCATAACCCAAAGAAGGGAAAACCACAAACACTACTACCAAAAAATAACCAGAATTAACAACCACTGGTCATTCATATCCTTTAATATCAATGGACTAATTCACCTATAAAAAGACATGGGCTAAGAGAATGGATATGAAAACAGGATCTAGCCTTCTACTGTATACAAGAAACACACCTCAATTTCAAAGATAGACACTATGAGAGTAAAGGGTTAGGAAAAGGTTTTCCAATTAAATGGACCTAAGAAACAAGCAGGTGTAGCTATCCTAATACCTAACAAAATTGCATTCAAACCAAAATCAGTCAGAAGAGATGGAGGACATTTAATACTCATAACAGGAACAATCCATCAAGATGTAGTCTCAATCCTGAACATCTATGCCCTTAATAGAATAACACCCACATAGGTAAAAGAAACATTATTAAAACTTAAATTGCACATCAAACCCCATACAATAATAGTAGGAGACTTCAACACTCAACTATCACCAGTGGAAAGGTCAACCAGACAGAAACTTAACAAAGAAATAAGAGAACTAACAGATGTCATGAATCAAATGGACTTAACAGATATCTATAGAACATTCCACTCAAATACAAAAGAATATACCTTCTTAGCACCTCATGGAAACTTCTCTAAAATTGACCCTATACTCTGTAACAAAGCAAACCTCCACAGATACAAATATTTTGGAGTAACTCCCTGTATCTTATCGGATCATCATGGATTAAAGTTAGAATTTAACAACAATACTACTCTCACAAAGCCTACAAACTCATAGATATTGAAGACTGATCTACTGAACCATCCCCGAGTCAAGGGAGAAATAAAGAAAGAAATTAAATACTTCCTTGGATTCAATGAAAATGATGGCACAATGTGTCCAAACTTATAGGACACTATGAAAGCAGTGCTAAGACGAAAGTTCATAGCACTAAGTGCCCACATAAAGAAAACAGAGAAAGCTCACATTAGTGAGTTAACAGAACTTTACAGGAATCCACAAGGATGACCCCAGCTAAGACCCTAAGAAATAGAGGAGATGGGGCTTGATCTTGACTTGCCCTGTAGTCAGACTGATGATTATCTTAAATATCACCATAGAACCTTCATCCAGCAACTGATGGAAACAGAGGCAGAGCCCCACAATGGAGCACTGGACTGAGCTCCCAAAGTCCAGTTGAAGAGTGGAAGGAATGAGAATATGAGCAAAGATCAAGACAATGATGGGTTCACCCACTGAAACAGTTTACCTGAGCTAATAAGGAGTCCACCAGCTCTAGCTGGACTGGGAGGGAACAAGAATAGGACCAAACCAGTCCCTCTGAATGTGGTGGACAGTTGAATTGTTGGGGCAGACTGAGGGGCCACTGGTAGGGTCACCAGAATTTATCTTTACTGCATGTACTGGCTTTTTTTTCCTTTTTTCTTTTTTTATTGATTTTTATTGAGCGCTACATTTTTATCTCCTTCCCTCCCTGCCTCTCCCCTCCCCTTCAACCATGTACTGGCTTTTTATGATTCTATTCTCTTTGGATGTATACCTTGCTCAGCCTAGGCATAGTAAGGAAGGCCTTGAACCTTCCACAAAGCAATGTGCCTTTCCCTCTATGAGGATTGGATTGGGGTGGGGTGGTAGGGTGTTTGGAGGAAATGGGAGAAGAGGAGGGAGTGGGAACTCAGATTGGTATTTTTTAAAAATCTAATAATTTTTTTTAAAAAAGAAAAAAATAAGTCAGTGCAATAATTAGCATTTTCTGTTTGTTCCACAATACTTATATAATTATTCTTCCAAATTAAGACAAATAAAAGCTGGTGGTCCAAGAAAGTATGCTACACTATTGCTTTGTGCTAACAGTTATACATTCTCTTATCTGGTTTTCAGGAAGAAACAAGACTTAGGGTTTATGGCATATTACACTACAATTTTTGGAGATGCTGAGGCCAGTTCATGAGTAGTAGGGTTGTAATGTTTCCAAGAATTTTTTTAAAGAAAACACTAAATGAAGCTATGAAGGTGAAGCTTAAACTGCAGTGGAACCTTCAGAATGTTGTAGTTTCAGAACCATGGAATATTCACAAAGCAAGAAAGCAGGTTTGGACTAGACCTAGCTTATGAGCTCTGCTTACTGTACTCAACAAAGGTGAGGAATGGGACTACCCAAATCCTTTAACACAGTCTATCACGATCCTCAATCCTCATAATGGAACTGCAGTTCTTTTTTCCCTGCTGGGTTTTATCCTTACTTTGATGCAAACACTCTTTCAATTCCTCCATCCTGAAGAGTGAACATTTATTCTGTATCATTGTATGCTGCAAATATGTAATTTATCTTTTTATTGTACAGTAGCTTACAGTTAATTGATTATTTGAGTGTCAGACTCCACAATTGCACCTTTGAACAGTGTTGAAACTGGAAAAGATTATGGGGACATTTGTAGTTGGACTGGATGCCTTTTGCACAGAGAAATGGTTATGTATCTACAGGGAGGTTGGGTAGTAGGTTCTGACATTAAGTGTTATGTTTGAATGTCAAGATGAGAAGGAGTGAAACTGCTATGGTCAAACTTCTTAACTTGATGGAGTTGAGAATTACCTTGAAGACGAATCTCTGAGCATATCTATGAGAAAGTTTCTAGATTTATTTAATTGAAGTGAGAAATCCCACCATAAATGTGGGTGGTATCATTAGATGGCTTAAAGTCTCTGACTGAAGGAAAAATAGAGAGCAAACTGAACAGCAACTTTTATCTCTGTTTCCTAAGTATAAATATAAAATGACCAGATGTTGCCATGCCTTCTCCCACATATGGTTTGTACCCTGAAACTAAAAGACAGAATAAACCCATTCTTTCTTTTGTTGTTTTTGTTAGCATCTCCTCACAACAATAAGAAAAGTAACTAACATCACGGAGAAATGATGACTCTTTCCAGCGTTTATATAACTCTTATATACATTGCTTTCCCAGAAGTGTATGGGAATACAATTTAGGCATTTTATAGGTCTTCATTTCTACTCATTTTTCCCACTATATATTTATATTTTCTTTTTGCCATTTCTTCAACTGTCAACATTGTCTTTACAATCTCTTCTTGAATTCTAATCATTATGCTTCCCAAGCAAAGTTACATGCTATTTTAGCAGAGTTGGAGAAATGGCATTAAATGGAATTTCAAATCCGGATTTCATTCCTCTTGGACAATATTGTAATAGAAGTTCCCATAATTGGTAGTAAATGAGAACAGATAATCCCTGAGTATAATCTAGCAACATAGTGTTTAAAATATTTATCAGTGGCTACCTGAATTGCATACTGGGAAGTGATTTTATGAGGGTAGTTCAACGGATTAGGTATCTGAGAGATTTAGAGTAAATTGTGACCCCAAGAGTATTAGAACATGCTTTCATTCAGTTCAGTCAACAATTAAAGGTAGCAAGCTAACAGTTACAGATCAGTCATAAAAGCTAAGTGTGAAGTGCAGAGATAATTCTTGGTTGTATATAAGAGGCTCTCACCTGGTTAAGAAAGAAAACAGCAAAAGCTGAAGAATAGACCTAGAGCTAAACCACAAGGATAAGCAGGCTGCAGGCAAGGTTAAATTCCTAGCAAAAACATGCATTGTGCAAAAATAAATAAATAAATTTTTCTTGGAAAGATTGGGCAACTAATACATCTAAGAATCTTGAATCTCTAAATCCCCCAAACTTTGTCAGCTTGCAGTAGTTGCATAATTTGTTTATGCAACTATATGATTTTGTTAAACATATTTCCTGTGCTTTGGAATTGGATTTCTTCTCCTTCTATCCTTTTTATTCTTTTTTTTTAGTTTTTTGTTGCTTTATAAATAATACCATTCAAAACTTCCACTTCGCCCCTCCTCCTATTTCCCTCCCGCTCCCCGATTCACCCTCCTCCCTCCCCCTCCAGTCCTAGGAGAGGGCAGGGTATCCTGCCCTGTGTGAAGTCCAAGGCCCTCCCCCCTCCACCCAGGCTCAGGAATAGACCAGGATCCTAAAAAGCCAGCACTTGCAGTAGAGACAAATCCCAGCTCCACCATCATTGGCCTCTCAATCTGCCCCAATCGTCTGCCACGTTCAGAGGGTTCAGCTTGATCACATGCTCGTTCAGTCCCAGTCCAGCTGGATTTGGTGAGCTCCATTAGATCAGGCACACTGTCTTAGTGGGTGGACCAACCCCTCGCGGTCCCGACCTCCTTGCTCATAGTCTCTCTCCCTCTGCTCCTCAACTCAGTTCAGTGCTCAGATGTGGGTCCCCATCTCCATCTTCATCTGTCGCCCGACAATGGTTCCCTCCGGATGGATCCTGGCACAGGAACAGGGCTATCCTTTCTATTCTTATGTTTGGTCTTTTCATAGTGTCCCATATTTCCTGGATATTTTGTGTTAAGTTTTTTTTAGATTTAATTTGAGTCTATTTCCTTTATTCTATCTTCTGCGCTTGAGATTCTCTCTTCCATCTCTTCTGTTCTGGTTTTTATGCTTGAATTTGTGTTTTCTGATCACTTTTCTCATAATTTCCATTTTATAATTCCTCAGTTTGTGTTTTCTTTATTGTCTCTATTTCAGTTTTCAAGTATTGACTAGTTTCTTTTATGTTTGATTGTTTTTTCTTGGTTTTCTTTAAGGGATTTGTTGATGTCTTCCAATTATTTTGTCTTTTCCTCCATTTCTTTGAGGGAATTTTTTATTTCCTTTTTAAGGGCCTCAAACATTCTCCTAAAGTTATATTTTTAGGTCATTTCTTCTGCTTCATCTATATTGGTTGTTCAAGTCTTGCTGTCGTAGGGCTACTAGTTTTTACTGGTGTCATGTTGCTTTTGTTGTGTTGCATGTCTTCTTACCTTGTCTACCCATCTTTTTCTCTGATTGGTTAGTTGGGACTGCCTGTGTCTCTTATGATCAATCTTCCAGGTGACAGAGGATTCAA
The DNA here is from genome assembly GCA_004026605.1 of Ondatra zibethicus. Taxonomy (NCBI): domain Eukaryota; kingdom Metazoa; phylum Chordata; class Mammalia; order Rodentia; family Cricetidae; genus Ondatra; species Ondatra zibethicus. Next base: position 23,690 of record PVIU01009877.1, on the reverse strand, counting down.
GGCTGAGAGCTTCGATCCTCATGGTGCAGTCAGGGCCACGGTTCCAGTCACCCCATTGGTCACTATGTATTCCTGGAGGTCGTTCAACACTCCCAGGTTGCTCTGCAATACTAGGGGTCATTTGGGCCTGCTCCCAAGGAGGTCACTTGCTTGTGGTTGCTGCCTTGAGCCTGCTCTGGCAGAGGTCGCTGGTTCAGGCCTGCTCCAGTGAAGGCTGCTGGCTCAGACTTGTTACCTCAGAGGTTGCTAATTCACACCTAGTCCTGCAGAGGTCTCTGGTTTAGTCCTGCTCCCTCAGTGGTGGCTCCCTTATACCTGCTCCTGTGGAGTTCGCTCCCTCAGGCCTGCTCAGGTGGAGGTCACTGGTTCAGGAGGTCATTAGTTCAGGCCTGTCTCTGTAGATCTTGTTTTTTTCTTTTAAGTTTTGTTTTGTAGGGATGTTGCTAGTGCAGAGAGCAAATGGAGGAGATGGAGAAATTAGTGGGATTGGTATACATGTGAAATCTGCAAAGAATTGGTAAAAGTTAAAAGAAAAAAAAGGCAAAATGAATAAAACCTATGAAGACAAAATGGGAGAATCCTGAAGAATGTGACCAAGTCTTCCATTTGTTAATACAATCTTCTTGTATTTCAGAATATCCATACAGGAGAGAAAGTATATTAATGTACACAGTTGTGCTAAGTTCGTGTCTATTTGTATATTAAAAATTTCAGTCTAGAGGAACTGAAGGGGTTGTTCAGGGCATTAGCTGCTTTTCCAGAGGACTGGATTAAATTCCCAGCACCTACCTGGAATTGTCCAGTGGTCTGTAATTCCAGTTCCAGTAAAGTATATTTCTAAGTGTGCTTGGGAATGATGTTTCTAAGGAAGGTTGTTCAGTGCACTTAGTGTTTAATATATGTCAGGAATATGAGTGGGCATCCAGTTGATGTTGGGTCTGGATAAAAATAGAAGGCAAACAAAGTGGAAACTGGCTATTTGGTTCTTTGTTCGAGAGCAAGTATTTCATGCTTAGATACATAACTCTTAAGTTCTTCAGTTTTTAACTCTATGATATGCTATAGGAGATAGGGGCTTTTGGACAATGAGGCTTGGAAAGAAGATTTTGCTTCTTTAATTCTTGAATTGAATCATTCTACCAAAACTTTCTGCTCTTGTTACAGGCTTCATGGGCATTTAAACCTGTAGGCATCCCATGGTGAGAAATTTTCACATTTGTCATCTTATTAATCCTATAATAAATCCGATCAAATAAATATTTAAATACAAACACATTATATATGTATATATATATATTTGTGTGTATGCACATCTAATTATAGTAATTGACAATTTCTCTGGAAAATAAGATTAACATAGTTGTAATTTGCCACAGTGTGAATTAAAACAGGAATCAAGTCTAGGGCCAAAACGTTCTATAAATAGAATTACAGAGATGACAAGCAGAACACATTTTCCCCCTAGGGACAATAATAAATGAATAAGCCAAAGTATGATTATCTATAAAAACAATATTGAGTAATCAGGAGATTGTAGAATAGACTGATATACTGATAAAACAATGGCAAACCATAGAAAACCTCCAATCTATCAAAGAATTATCTTGGTCATGTTAAGGAACCCAAATAAAAAATACAACAAAGGGCTAAAGAGATGGCTCAGTGGTTAAGAAAGCATATAGCTCTGGTAGTTTTCCAGAGTCTGGGGACCCAATTTCAGTTCCCAGAACCAACAGCAAGCAGGTCACAAACTCCTCAACTCCCACTGTTGAGATCTGATACCTCTTTCATCTGCAGATACTTTTACTCATGCACACAGATGTACATGTTTCTCCATGGCTTAATGGCTACACCTAAATCTACAGATGTTTTAACTACAGTCTGTGGCCTCGCAGTCAGTGCTCAGCCACTCATATCATGGTCTGGTGGGATTTCTGGTCCTTCCAGTATTGGCTTTGTTGCTCCAATCTTCCTATTTCTGAGTCCCTCCCTACTTCTTCCTGTGCATCTCTCTATTAGTCTTTGTGGGTCTCCCGTACTCTCTTTCTCTATGACTAATTTTTGTAATTAGTCACTGACTCTGCTGCCTGTTTCAAGGTTGATTTTATTAGCACAGTCTCAAGGTTTCACTGAGTGATCGAATACCCCACAATGCATACACATTCACATAATAAGAAATAAAGGTCAAATTAATCTTTAAAATATGATCATTTGTAAACAAAAGCGATAGTAGAACACAGAAACCATAAAAGAATGTACCCACATATGTAATGTTTATATCTGATAGTTGGCTTCATCACAAGCATTGGGTTCTTAGCATAGGAGCTAAAGAAGCCAACTGCAAATCTCTGAAACTATCTCCACACACCCTTTAAAATATAGCAAATATAATATGTCATTGAATGGGAGTGAAATTTAGTCTCTCCAGTAATTACCTAAAAGATGCAGCGGTGGCAGGAATAATTATGTTTCCACTAAATGAGTAAGACCTTTCCCTGCAAAACACAGAAAAGAGAATTGACAAAAAATAGACTATAATATGGATTACTCTAAACGCAAGATAAAAGTAGTCCTCACTATTTCTATAGAACTGGATGTGGTGTATTTGGTGAACAAATTAAGATGACCTCATGAGCTTAGTAAGTGGCCATTGATTTGATTTTGTAGATGTTTTCTTTGCGATCTTTATTACAACAAAAGGAACAGACAACAAAATGCAGTTATAGTCTTACTCATGGGCTATGATAGTGTTCTGTCCTTTTTCATATCATGCTTTGAAGAAATCCAGGCCATCTGGACACCTCACAGAACATCAGAATGCACCACTATTATACTGCTTTTTGCAATAAGAAGCTGCCTTACATATTTTTACCCCTCAAATGCTACCACAGCACAGGAGAATTATCAACATGTAGCTGAAGGGGGGGGAGGATAATTGGTGTGGATAGGCAATAAGGAAATAAAAGGTGTGTTGTTTATTTTTTGTATACAAGTCATTATTAAATTATGGACTTCTGATAAAGGTTTAGTGATATTCAATTCTTATTATCAGGAGTCTCCAATCTGCAGGCCACTGTGAGCTGTCTTTATTTAAAAAGCAGCCTGGTACAGTTTCCTCTACAAAAACTGCACACACCAAACAAGAAGAGAATAGAGAGAGAGCAAGAAGAAGCCAAGAAGCCAGCTGGAGAATTCTTATTCAGGTATCTCAGTCAATGTTCTGCCGCTGTGAAGAGACACTATGACCTCAGCAACTCTTATAAAAGAAAACATTTATATGGGACTCACTTACAGTTTCAGAATTTTAGTCCATTATCTATCTGGTCCACTATGAGTCATGCCCGGAAGCCTGACAGCATGCAGGCAGACATGATGTTGGAAAATTAGCAGAGCTGTATATTTGGATCTGTTGGCAGCAGAAAGATCCAGTCTTTGGGCCTGGCATGAGAATTTGCAACCTCAAAGCCCACTCCAGTTCCTCCAGCAAGGACATAACACTTATCCTTTATAAATAGTTCCAGGCCCTGATAACAAAGTGTTCAAATATATGATCCTATGTGGAGGGGCATTCTTATTCAAAACACCATATCAGGTAACAACAGAAATATAAGCATGTTATCTAGGATATTAGCATATATGAAGTTTTATAGCTTACATATTCATCATAATGACTGGTGATAATTTGTTCTGTGTTTCCAGCACACTAAGTAGCACTAAGTCTTTGTTTATTTCTATTTTTTTTTTGAGACAGGGTTTCTCTGTAACTTTTGAAGCCTGTCCTGAAACTAGCTCTTGTAGACCAGGTTGGCCTCGAACTCACAGAGATCCGCCTGCCTCTGCCTTCCGAGGGCTGGAACTAAAGGTGTGTGTACCACCACCGCCCAGCTTATGAGTGTTTGTTTGTTTGTTTATTTTCTTTGTTTATTTCTATGCATTATGCTTGTGTTTATCTTTTTATAGCTCTTCTCTTTCTTCTCTATTTTCCAGCAAAATAGAAGCATCTTATGAGCTCTTAGGTTTGAGAACCGAGATGCTCAAACTTTATACATGTTTCCAGGAAAAATTTGGCATTCTTTTGTTGTTCTGAAAGCTTTCATGTACCTTTAGAACCTTCTATACAACCTCACAGGGTTACAAAGATGAATGGATACCTAACATGGACAAAGCAATTATTTCCTTAGCAATTTTAATGCCCTGTATATCTAGCTGGATTCATTTAACAAGCAGTATTTCAAATTTTAATTCTGCAGTTTCACAGGGATAGTTTCCATTGGTAGAACATTTGTTTTAAATTATCATAATTTAAACCTAATGAAATTGCTCCTTGTGGTAACATATATAAGTTCACTGTTTAAGAACTAGCAAAATGTCTAGAAGACAAGACTTGGTTCATGGTGTTAAAAACAGGAATCGCATTTCAATATCTTTAATCAAATTCTTAGTCATGATGAGTTTTACCTTAAATATGGCTCTGAAATTGTTACCAAAAGTGACACTAATGTTGGATTATGCTCGCCACATCTGCAGTCATGACTAAAATGCACCAACTACAATGTATTTTTTTACTCACATAGGTGGCATATGTATACTTGTATTCTTCCTAATAGACTCTCTGTCCATATGACAATCATATTTCATTGAAAGAAAGAGGCAGAGATACTGGAATAAACACATACATGACATAGCAAACTTAATGCTGTTTGTTGTCTCAAAGACTAAGGAACCAAATGCAGCTTTGCCTCACTGCTGGTGTCAGATTGACTCACTGCTGTGAGACTGGCTGGGATCCAGGCCCTTGGTTGTGGGACTCCTGTCTTGCCCTGAAGTGCTGAAGATGATCCCAGGTAAGGCTGATGAGACAGCGGTGTGAGCACAGAGTGTTATCTGTAGCAATGCCAAGTCTAGCATATGCTTTTACAACAACAACTTCTGCAAGTTAGTACGTGAAAGTTGACGTTTGAAAGTCAATGACATTTGAAAAAGGGGAAAACATGATATAAACAGACATCTAGTAAAGATGTGGTAAGGAACTATACACAGTTGTAACTAAATGATATAAACCATGTGTTAGAGACTTCCTTCTAATTGAAAAAGAAAGAAGAATTTATATCAGATTAATTTCTTTCAAGCTTGCTTTCAGATAACTTGTGGTTGAGCCAAGGGACTCAATGGACTTCCACACGTTGGGGAAGCTGCCTACAAATGATTTTAGGTTTCCCATATAAAAAGTAGGTCATCTCCCAGCATTCCTTGATCCAATTAAATTCCAGTCCTGAGGGTGATATGAGAAAAACAGAATTGGCATCTTCTTTTCGTGATGGATTATTCACCTGCACATTCTATTTTTCATCCAAATTACAAAGAAAAATATAGTTTATATAAATCATGAATAAATTGTTTCTCCGTTCTAGGCATCTCAGTCAATGACTTTATGATAATGCACATTGTATACACTGAAAACTGCAGTTAGCACTCCAAAACCTTTGAAAACATCACATCAAAATATTGCAAATAATTATGCTGGAATAGTAATATAGAAGCCTAATGTATTTGTATGAATTTGGTCAATGTGAATCCTACCAAAAATAAAACGGCTTCTGTTTGATATTCAAATTACATTTCCAGAATTCCCTCAGTTTGTGTTTTCTTTATTGCTTCAATTACCATTTTCAGGCATTAAACAGTGCCCTTCACCTGTTTTCTCTTGGCTTTCTTGGCATTCTTTAAGGGATTTGTTGATTTCCTCCATTTTTTTGTTTGTTTGCTTTTTCCTTGATTTCTTTAAAGGATTTTTTTTAAATATCCTCTTTGAGGATGTCTATTATCTTCATACAGTTGGTCTTACGGTCATTTTCTGATACTTCAGCTGCATTAGAATATTCAGGTTTTGCTGGCACAGGAGAGCTGGGATCTGGTGGTGCCATCTTACCCTGGCTGATGTCAATTGTGCTTTTTTTTTTTTACAGTCTTTTAGGCATCTATTTTTGGGTTATTATAGATGTAGGTGCTGATTTCTATCTTTATCTTTGTTGGATGGGTGTTTTGTTCCTTGTTTTTTCTTTCCTCTTTGGTTTTCTGGTCTTTGTGGACTAGACTTCTGGGAGCTAGCTTGGCTTTTAGTATAACAAGGGGTATCTGATCTAGCTGCGGGGGAGGGGGTTGAGATACAGTGATGAGGAAGGGAGTGGGGACTGGGGAAACTGAATGAGTGGAGTAGGTCCGCTTGTGGGCCACCTATCTGTGGTTCTGGTGTCAGGTGTGTCTCAGGCCCAGCAGGGAGTCTCTGCCTCAGTTCACCTATCTGTTCTTCTGGCTTGCTTGACCTTCACCTGTTCTTCAAAGTGTCCTGGCCTGCGTCTGTTTGGACTGGTATGGCCTGCTCCAGGGCAACTGTTCTTCTGACTGCTATGATGAGATCCTGGGCAGCAGACATCATGCCAAGTTGGAACCGGAGGCACAGCAGCAGGAGGGGACTGAGGTGGGATAGGACTGTGAGGGAGGCAGGGGAATGTGTCTTTCAGAACCAAATCTAGAGAGTAGGGCAGTGTTCAGCTGGCAGACAGGTCACTTGCCTGATATTTTGACTACTGTGGCCTGCACTTGAGCAGCAGAAGTCTGCCCAATATTCAAATTACAAACATTATTTTCATAAAAAGGGGAAACCCATATCTTCTTAATACTTCACAAAATAGATTTGATAATGCACATCAACATGGTCTAAGTGAAATCTTTGCATTCCAAATGAAAGGGAACATGTGTACCAGTGGCAGGGATCATCGAATAGCAAACTAGGCAACTAGTAAGAGGCTATGGTTTGACAACTAAAAAGCTGTCTTTGAAGGAGACGAAGTCAATGTCAACATACTAGCCCTTGAGTTTCAACTCTACATGGGCTGTGAAATTTGGAAGAAGTCTCACTTCTACCATGTGAGTTTTTACACACTAACTCAGCAATTCTCCTTTAAATGGAAACAATCCAAATGAATTTGTAGATTGTCTAAGTGCAGTGACATTTAAGCATTACTTTTGAAAAGTTGTTTACCCCATATTAGGAGTGGTTTCCCATTTAGAAAAAATGAGATCCCCTAATTTCCAAGTCCCACAGTTTTCACTCCTATGAAGCGTTCATCTGTAAAGTGCAGCACCTTCACCTGAGGCAGCTCTGCCCTTTATTTCCATCTCTGTGAACTAACTAAGATTAATTACTGCACAGTGTCTAACTTTGCAAACTGCGCTGTGGTGGCACATTCCTATAATCCTAGCATTTGGGAGGCAGACGTAGGTGGATCTCTGTGAGTTCGAGGCCAGCCTGGTCTACAGAGCGAGTTTCAGGACAGCCAGAGCTACACAGAGAAGCTCTGTCTCAAAAAACCAATAGCCAAACCAAACCAAACCAAACCAAAATAAAACAAAACAAAACAAAACAGAAAATGTCTTGGTACATACTGAAGTTATGATTCTGAACTTTCAACAATCAGTAATGTTATATTTATATCATAATAGTCTACATTTGATATGAGCTTTATGATGCTCTGAATAAAAAGAGATTCAGGATCATATTCTCTCTATATACGTTCATTGTTTACATGTATTTATTTATTTATTGTTTACATGTATGTATTTCTGTGTTTATGTATTTGTATGTATGTGTGTGTGTCTTTCTGTGTATGTGTGCTTGTGTGTACATGTGCATATGTGTATTTTTAAGAATGTACCCAGGTGTGTGTGTGCATGTGTGTGTATGTTTGTGTGAGAAAGAACCTGTTTGAGTCCTCTGAACTCACGGAGTTCAGAGTCCCTTCCAATACATAGCATACCCCTCCGCCAGTCACACTAATGAAGTATCGAGGGAACATAAAATAAATAGATAAATATATAGATTAAAAACTTTCAGAAAATGACTTTTTTGTGTGTTTGTTTTGTCTTTTGGAGACAGGATTTCTCTGTGCAACAGTCCTAGCTGTCCTGAAACTAGCTTTTGTAGACCAGGCTGGCCTTGAACTCACAGATATATGCTTGCCTCTGACCCCTGAGTGCTGGTATTAAAGGTGTGTGCCACCACTACTGATGAAAATGACTTTATTTTCAACAAAATTCCTAGTTTTCATGCAGTCATTAGGAATTTTTTAATTTTAGTACTTTTATGCAAATGCTAGGAAAATCTGAGCTATGTTTTTATTGTGTTTTAACACTAGAACTCAATCAAAATCTTAAGTTTCAAACTTTTTTGTTTTACTTATGATTTTTAAACTCTATGGATTCTTGTATAACACTAAATGAATGCTCTGTGTGAAATCTAATAATGTAGTAATATAAGAAGGAATATATCCATCTGATCTACTCCAACTGAGCTCTGCCCCCAATCTCCATATCTAATATTAATATACAATGTCTCCAGTTTAGTATGAAAATATTCTTCAGGACAATACTTTTTCAATACCAACAGTTTATATTCATGAATACAAGGGCCCAAACAGAAACCCATTTTCAATATACACACCAAGCAATCTAGAATACCTCTTTTCCTTATCCATGTGTGTCACCATACAGTATTCTTCCTTAATTTTCACAGGGACAAGGACTAAGCAACTAGAGACTGCCCTATAGAACAAGACAGAGAATTTGTTCAAACTAGCCATCTTAAGCTGTTCACCTCATCTTGTTTCTGTAAGTGGAATGGGGAAAAAAAGGAAGTCTTGTGAGGCTTCCAATTACTCTTTTTATGACCTTGCATTTCCACATGTTTCTTATACTTAGAAGTGCTGTGGGATAATTCTCTTGTACACTGTAAAGATTTGCCACTCGTGTTAGTTTACTAAAACATTGATCGGCCAATAGCCAGGCAGGAAGTATAGGTGGGGCCACAAGACTAAGAGAATTCCAAGAAGAGAAAAGGTAGAGAGTCAGTCACTAGTCAGCTTCAGAAGAAGCAAGCTGAGAACGCCTCACTGAGTAAAGGTACCAAGCCGCGTGGCTAAACATAGACAAGAATTAAGGATTAAAGTTATAAGAGCTAGTTAATAATAAGCCTGAGCTAATAGTTTATAATTAATATAAGCCTCTGTGTGCATATTTAGAACTGAATGACTACAGAACTGGGCAGGACAGAAACTTCTGTCTACATAGAATTTGAGTATAATAGACTCCTCCTTCTGGTATATTTTTTAATAAATGAGCTTCTCTTGGAAGACTCACTGTGTAAAATCAGTGGTTGCAGTAAAATCAAACTGATTATTTCAATTACCATGAAGTTAGAGCATGTAATAGTTGATTTTTCAGTTTGTATATTTTTACCTTTTTTGGAGGGCACTTACCCTTGCTGAATTGTGTGCAATAGTCTTCAATTCCCAAAGTATCATTTCTTGAGATATATATGCATACTTGTAGATGGAATTTTCTGTCCCACCTGGTCCCACAGCCATTCAGCTTGAAATAAACACACAGAGGCTTATATTAATTATAAACGGCTTGGTTTATTGCTCAGGCTTATTATTATTATCTCTTACAACTTAATTAACCCATAATTCCTATCTATGTTTAGCCATGTGGTTTGGTTCCTTTTCTCAGTAAGGCATTTTTTGTCTTGCTTCGTCTGCTTCTGGATGACGATTGCGTCTCTGCCTTTCCTCTTCCTAGAATTCTCCTGGTCTTTTAATCAACATTTTATTAAACCAATACAAGTGACAAATTTTTACAGTATACAAGAGCATTATCCCACAGCATATATTTATATGTGTGTGCATATACATATATAATGCATGTATATTTTAACACATGATCTTTATTGAGTAATGAATTAGTTCATCTGCTAACCTTTGAGGATAAGTCTGGATTTGTTTAAATATGTATGTTGATTTTTGTTGATCAATCTAGCTAAATGCTTTGCGGCTCTTTATTTACAAACACTTATGTTCATAGAAATATGTTCTAAAAATGAAACAGTCAAGGGCTCGAGAGATGGACCAGTGATTAAGGGTGTATGCTCCTCTTTTAGAAGAACTGAATATATTTCTCAGAACCCATGTCAGCCCACTCACAACTACCTGAAATTCTACCTCCAAGAGATATGATGTCCTTATTTTTGCATTGCACACACAGGATGTGTGTTCATACACACAAACATACACACACAAATAAGAGTATTTTAAAATGTCTTTTACAAATGTAATGGCCATATTTTCTTAACATTCCTGATGCTACTATATGCCCGATCCCAGCATTTCTTGGATACTTACATAAATAAGGTAGATTGGTTTTCATTGTGATTCTTTCCTCTGCCTACTTTTGTGTCATAATGGGTGCATATCTCATGAAAGAATATGAAATATATTTTTGCACTCACATACAAATTATATATCTGTGTGTGTGAGTGCACGTGTGTGTGTGCATGTGCATGCATGCGTGTGTGCGTGTGCGCATGTGTGTGAGCGTGTGTGTGCATGTGTATGCATGTGTGTGTCTGACTGCATGTGCGTGTGTATGTTCATGTGAGTGTGCATGTATTCACACACACACAACTACAGAGGTCTGAGGAATAGGTCCTGGCTAGTGGCCCCCTTCATGTGTTTCACCTCACTCTAGCTTCTCCCTCAGCTGGAGCAGCTAACAGCCATTACTTTCAAAGGAGGTCCCTCTACTCCGCTTTCTCCTGGAGAGCTTGGTCCCTGAAGAGTCTGCTTGGAAGAATAGAAACTCCACTGTTACTACAATTTAATTGCTGAAATAGCTCTTCTGTTTCCCCAGCATGCTGATTACTCTTTTAAATGCTCCCTTAGTTTAGAAACTCTGTCCAAATTATCTTAGATTCTCTTTCTTTGGGACTTGGACTGATAAAATTATTCTATATTTCCCTCATGATACACCTATTCAGTTCACTTTAAGTTTTTTTGCTGAAATTAACATGGTTCTGCATATATTCTTAAATACTGTTGCTATTGTTTATGTATGATATTAGTCTAAAGTATCAATGCTCATTCAAATTTAAATGTGTTTTAAATATTTATGATTTTCTGCATAGTACTCTAAAAGGTTTAAGGTAATTCACACTTGCAAAAGCTATTTAATTATACAGTTAATTTTTAAATTGAATTTCTTTTAAACAATTTTGAGTTTACTATGTGTCAGTCACTCTATAAAGGACACAACAAATACAATTTTATATAATACTTTATATAATACTTTATAAAATATAGTTTCTTATCTCCGTATACTCCTAAGCATTATTATATGCTATCAATCTTTTGTAATTTCACCATAAGCATGTCAAAATGATTTCTGGCCATTTAAATTTGCATTTCCTTCTCATCTATTAGCACGGCTGAATACATCTGTCTATCATGTATTTTGCCTAATTATGTTTCCAATTCAGTGAATTGTATGTTCATATTCTTTGCTTCTTTAGTGGGTGTTTTATGAATTAGACAAATTAGATTGGGAGGATTTGGGTGAGTGCTTAGAATCCACAAAACTCAATAGGCTTTAAAATATATCACAATTTCCAAATTAAATAGTTCTGCACACAATGTCAAATTGTATGCTTATTCTACTTTGTTAAGACATACGCTGATGTTTCCTACAGCCTTTACTTCTATACTGGAGTGCGGTCAGAAAAAGTAACATGGATTTTGGTGAGAGATCAGAGCCATTAATGGATTGAGGAACTGTGAAAAATAACACACTTGTGTAAGCAGTAAAAAAGTAACTGACTGCGGTTGATAGGCATAAAAATGTATTGATGTGACTTGAAAAGAAACTGGAATTTAACTAAAAATCTTTAATTTTACCAAACAAAGATGAGTCTCAAAGTAACACGCCATCATAACGACATTCATATGGGAAGACTTGGAGACTGATAAAATGAGATCCTAATGGCTTTCACCCTTTGTTTCCAATTTTCAAAATTTGGAAATCATATCAAGCCATTAGGGTTCTCAGTGTTAGAGAACTCCAGCCATCAATGTGGGTATTTGATAGTGCTGTAGATAAAAGCCAGGTCCAGAAACCAGGTGCTCTGTCTTGTCTGTCTCTGTGCTGCACAGCTAACAAGAAATCTCATGCAGAGCTATTGTAAAGAATATGGACTACTAAGGAAAAGGCATGAGAAATAAGTTCCTAAGGAAGTCTCGAGTTTCCACAAACCTAGAATTCTTTTTCTGGACTCAGGGTTCAGTAGCAGAGGTAATAGTCAAAACAATTCTCTAATATTTTTAGCTTAAAGATGCCAGATGAGACACAACTGCTTTCAAAGGGGAAAACTAAGTCTGTGTATTTACTCACACACCAAACACACACTTCGCCTCACTACATGAAGTACTTGTTGATGACAGCACCATTGCTCTAATTTTGCTAAGAATAAGTTATGCTAAGCAAGTAGCAGTACTGGGGCCATGTCAGCGGCAGCATCTGATGAGCAAACCCCAAAATTCTTCCCAAGCTCAAATGAATCTTATTAATGTGACTTGAGGAAATTCCTATTTTTGTTTAAGCATAAATTGTGAAGCAGTCAGCTTTTTTGTTGCACATGTAGTCTAGTCCATGTCTATATCATTTTTTTTACTTATTAAAAACATATGCTATGGCATATTGGGAGATGGAGTCAGAGTGGAATGCTATTGTCTCAAAAAGTTCTCTCATTTTGTGCTTGTTAATCAACTTTGTGAAGGGAAACTGTAGTTAAGATGCAATGTGTGAGAAACTAAATAAATAAAGGGTTGATTCTTGCCGAGTATTTCAAAGAAACAAGAAAGGTAAAAGGAAAGTATTAATTTCAATTTTAAGGTTTTGAAAAAAATCAATATAGCTTAAATATACAAAGGAATACTCATCTGTGGAAGATAGATACCAGTTTTAATGTGAAACAATAGTGATAAGTATTTGCACTATAGAGCATGAAGAATATTTAACATGCACCATATTAAACTCAAATCTGTATCAATTCTGTTTCTACCTAAGATAGGATAAGAACATCCCTATGGAATATGCCTAAAAGTCTTTGGGTAGAATTCACAATGATACTTCTGAGGAATACAAAAAGTAAATGGAAAAAGTACGTAAAGGTAGATCAGAGAAGGATCATGAACTTGAGGGATCATTCAACCAGAACAAGTTTCACCTCATTATTCTGCTAGACCACAAAAGAGAGTCAAATTGAATCTTGAGATTCACAACTGCTCACAGAGTGCATGAGAAAGAAGACTAACTAAAGCTCCATGATCCTCCTCTGAAGCCTACAAAAGGAATGCCAGCAAGGTCAAAGAGCCTTAAGATAATATCGTGTCTTTTAACATATTTTCTTATTCCTTGAAGTTTCACACATATGTAATGCACGATCACAACCTGCACAGCTACCTCCCATCAGATTTTGTTTTCATATTTTCTCCTTTATTTGCCCCATTCCAAGTCAGCACAACAGCACCAAAGCTAGAAATCTGACAAAGATGACAAACATTTTCCTTTGAGACTTGGAAGAACAAGAAAGAAACGTCACTGATGTGCATACTTCTGCATCCTCTCTTACTCTTTCCCCAAAGAATCAGTAATTGAGTGAGTTATTTTGGGAGGTGCTGATGGGTAATTTGCTTGTCAGTCTTCTTAGTCAATTTAGTGGAATTTAGAATCACCTGTTTTTTTAAATTTAATATTTAAAATATAATTATATCATTTCCTTTCTTCAACACTTCCCATGACCCCTCCCCTCTAATCATTTCAATGCTCCCCATCACTCTTTGAAATTGATATTCTCTTTTTAAAAATTATTGCTATACCCACAGGTGGTACATAAACAGATAAATTAATTACTGAGTCCTTTTTGTGTGCCTTGGCTTGTGTGTATATGATTTTATGGCTCATCACTTTGTACCTGATAAACAATTGAGGGTTTATCCCAAAACAGGAAAATTCTCCTTTTTTTGTTAGTTATTAGTTATTTGTAAATCTTTAACAAGGGGTGGGACACTGCAAGTTTTCCCCCATTCTGCATTAGCAACTGTTGTTGCTGTTGGTGGTGGTGGTGGAGTGTGTGTGTGTGTGTGTGTGTGTGTGTGTGTGTATGAATTCATTGTTGCTCCTATGTGTATTTAGGGCTCATCCCTGGAGAAGACTGGTTTTTCTTATCAGTAGTCATTAATTAACTGTAGTTCTTTATCTAGGTACTTCTCCCATCCATGCTGAAATGATAAGTAGTATTTTCATTATGAAGATATTATTTATTTAGGCAATCATATTGTTGACACTTCATTGGTGCAGCTTTTCAGACATCTATCTACAGAAGGTATCTTGAAGCAAAAGTTCTGGTCTTCTGATTCTTATAAACTTTCTGCTCCCTCTTCTGTGAAGTTTTCTGAGCTTTATATGTAAATGTTGAGTTGTAGATGTTTAAAGTAGGGTTTGGCAACATATGGTCAGTGTGCTCTGCATTTTAGCCAGGTATGGATTTCTGTAATGGATTACATCTGCTGGAAAAGGAAGCTTATTTGACGCAGAATTAGAGCTACAATTACCTATGTGTATAAAGAGGAGTATTTAGAATGAAGTTAGAAAGTATATTGGTTTAGGAGTGGCAATAGTATGTTTTCGAGTGTCCATAATTTATTAGCCAGGGATAGTTAACTACGTTTATCATACCAGACACAAATTATCTCCTACTGAATGGAACCCAAACCCAGTTGGCGGCCGGCTGTTTATTATTCTTAAGATATAGCTGAGACTACTGTATTCTTGGGGCTTGTCTGCCATGATGGTCACTGGGGTTTGCAGGCTCTCATCTATGTGAGATTATTAATTGCTCTTCTCTCTTGACTGATTTCATAACACCTTCTGGAATTTTTAGAGCTGGTTTTCATGAAGGAGATGGACAGGTCCAGGCCAGGGCCAATCTTCCAAATCCTGTGTCTGAAAGGCATGGTGTACTCCTGGCCAAAAATATGAAGGGAGATTTTTCATACCTGGCAAGGGGTTTTGATAGAGTTTATGACTCTTGTGCAGAAGCATCATCACCCCAATTGGCAAACTTAAACTGGATATTATACTCTCCCCACCCACTCAGTTAATGTACTTTCTCATCCTTCCCATTAACGCTCATATCACCTGTGTTCTACTATCATTCTGTCTCTCCAAAATGGTCCTGTTTGCATTTCCTGGTTTCTATGGCTACAGCAGGTTACATTTTTACATCTTAAGATTTGGATTAAGAATCACAGAGAAGAGAGAATTTGCAGCTTTGACTTTCTGGGTAGCTTTAATCAGTGTAATATTTTCTAGTTCTATTCAAATTCCTTCAAAACCCATGATTTCATTTTTTCTTTACAGCTGAATATAATTTAATTCCATGTGTGTTCAATATTTTCATTCATTCATTGAGGTATATCAAGCTTGTATCAATTTCTTCGCTATTGTGAAGAGAATGTCAATGAACCTAGCTGAGCAAGCCTTTGTGGAGCAGGAGTCGAGTCCTTTGGGCATATGCCAAGGACTACTATCTTCTTGAGATTTCCTTACCTTGGTTTACAAAGTGGCTGCACCAGGTTGTAAACCCAGCAACAGTAAAAGGGGTTCCCTTTCCCCCAGATTCTCATCAGCATTTGTTGCTAGTTGCTTTCTTGTTTTTAGCCATTTTGACTGAAGTAAGATGAAATCTTAAAGTAATCTTACTTTGCATTTCCATAGTTGTTAAGGATATAATTGAACAACTTTAAAAATATTTCTCAGCCATAGCCATGCTTATTTTCTTCTTTCAGAACTCTCTGTTCAGATACAAAGCCAATTTCTTAATTGGGTAGCTGGGTATCTTGATCCTTGCTTTTTGTTCATATGTTATAGATATTATCATACCATATTCATGTTCTAGATAGTGTTATGTCAAATGTTCTAGATGCTATCTCTCTATTGGATTTACACCCAACACTAGATATTGTGATGTCGTATGTTCTAGATGCTATCTCTCTATTGGATTTACAGCCAACACAGTTTTGCTTTCACTTCGTGACCTTCCCTTTCACCAAACTGCTTGCTCCATTTTCTGTACAGAAGCTTTTTAGTTTTATGAGTTCCCATTTGTCAGTCTGTGGTCCTAACTCCCTAGCAAATTTAATCCTATTCAGTAAGTGCTTTCCTACAGCTCTATCTTATAGCGCACTGAGAATGTTTTCCTCTAGAAGTCTCAGGCTTTCAAGTTTCAGTGGTGTTTTCATATATTGGTAACTACGGGTCTAATTTTATTCTTCTACAAATGGATGCCTAGCTTCCGCAGTACTATTCGTTGAAGGTGTTTTTATTCTCTTGTGTGCAGTGTAGTCTCAGGTGGCTACATATAGAAATAGTTTGATTATATAATGATGTTCCAAACAGTTTTTTTGGTGCAAAACTTATTTATGTATTTAGTAGAACAGAGATTACATGAATGTGTATACAATTTTAATTCGCAGAAATTATTCAAAAAATTGAAATCAGCTTTATCTACACAAATTTATGGTTTATAAAAATTTTTGCAATAGTCTTTAGTTACTTTTGTTTTATGCTTTTTGTTTTAGGTAGAACAAAAGACACATTTTTAATGGCTGATAACTTAAGGAGAAATCACTGGGTTTATGCTTTTCCTTTTTAAATGCTGCAGATATCCCATGCTATATCAGCTATGACTGGAATATTCTCTGTATATAGTTCAAGATTTATAAAATACTAATCAAAGCATATGTAAGAAGACTCTCTAATTCTCTATCAATATATCATTGTATTTATATTAATGCTATCAGTCAGTGACTGGTAAACTTCTTGTTTCTAGAGAGTTATATGTTCCAATTTTAACATTTTTTTTCAGACTAAGTACGGTGAAAGGGATGTTCAAAAGCATTGTATTGAGGCATTGTATATCTATTTTCATTATTGTATGAATTTCCAAAAATTGAGATAAAAACTGTTCAAGGATACTCGAAAATTTCTCTTACTCTCTTAGTTTAATACTTTTTCTTCAGGAAGTCAGGATCTGAATTTCAATTGCATAATTTTTAGTACTGTTTGGAATGTAGGGAAGTCCACCAATACTTAAATTCACAATTCTATTGGTAGCTAAAGTAATCATTCTGATGCATCAGTTTGGTTGATTTAGGTTCTCAAGTTATTCTATCCAAGTAGTATTGACTATATTGGTGTAAAGATATCTTTATATGATTAAAATCTAGAATTGACTGACTTGTAGCAAAGGAGATAGATGAAATCACACAGGCAAACCTGACTTGGGCAAAAACGGGTTCACACCAGAGATGCATTTCGTTAGTGAAATAACTTCTGGGGTGGCAGCCTCACCCTGAGACTTTCAGCCCAGCTTGTGTCTTTCAATAACCTACACTACAAGCCTCAGACACAGTTGTTTGTCACAAACACATCCTAGTGTAAGTGTGTTCTTCATGATAAATATGTTCACTTTTAATTTCTAATGATTCTTCTTCTTTGGTCTAAACTTCACTGATTCAGTTACCTGGACTTTTCTAACAAAGAACTCAACACAAACCAGTGACATAGGATTCCAGAAAACATCTTAGAAATGAATTAAACTAAGAGATACAAGTCATTACTACTAGAATGTCTTTCAGTTTGTGAATGTTTATTATCTCTACAGTGTATTGTTCTCAAGACTATTTTGGCTTTTGGAGTCTTACTTGATTTCACTTTTGGTGTTTTGAACAACTCTATAAAAGTTCATGTCATATATGTGCAGTACACATGGCACCTAAGAGAAGGTGGCTTTTCCTAGTATCTCTGTTTTTAAACACTTAACATGGGTGTTTTTGTTTAAGTCAGTAACAGCAGAAAAATAGACTTGCTTTTTTGTCTTAGAAAAGTTTAAAACTTCTCTTTTCTCTGTCAACCTGATCATTTTAGCCAAAATTATAAAGAATATCTTAAGTTATGCTCATGAAATATCCTCCATGGCTTTAACTAGAAATATTTCAGGAGTCCATTGGAAGATTTTTGCTTTCATTTTACAAATATAAACATCACACTGATGCCTCAGTGTCTACTGTGGTTTCAGAAGTAGAAATGCAATTTGTTTTATCCTTTTCTAACTCTTAATAACCTAAAAATGGATAATATAACATTCTAATAAATATCTTGCTTATGGTACCTTAAATTAATCTCATCTTAAGTAGGCTTTTAAAAATATTTTTAGCTCTTAGTACATCCTCAAAAGTTAAATTATGTTGAAAATCATCCTATTTGTTAGATAGGCGTTGTCTCATCTCTCTTCATATTGGGAGCATGTGTCTCAGCAGGATGATACCCATCTGTGCTGATAAAGAAAGGAGTGATGTAAGACTCTTGACTTCTGAATTATTTTTTCCATGCTAATATTTCTGTAAAGTATCTATGATACAAGCTGCACAACTTTCTCTTACCTTAATTACCATGAGCTGTGCATCAAATGTACCAGAGAAATGGCATTTGATGAGGAATTTAAGCTCTGGAGTTTTCATTACAGAGTTCAAACTCAGTCTTGTGATTAACGTTAGAGGGCACTGAGTGAGGGGTATAAATAAAACATGTGGTGGTATCGATAATCTTTAAACTACTGAATACAAGAATTTAATATCAAGGTATTGTGTCTAGATTTTCAAATACCACTGCTGGAGTATCATCAATACAGGTATATACTATTTTATTAAAAGAAAGCTATCATTTTATTAAGTGATTTATAATTAAATGATATCTCTAGAGACTATTTGTTCACCTTTGTGGCTCAGACAGATGTTGCCACCAACATTAGGAAGATGAAATTGATTAGTAGACTAGTGTAATTTGTCGTGCAATCCTATAGCTTGAAGGATTTTAAGTAGAGCCAGGATAGCCTCCTAAGTTAAAGTCAGTGAGATAAATTTGTTGTTGCTATCAGGGACAACAGACTTCAGTGTATAGGGAGTTCAGAGTACATTAACTTTTTTCCATTTTCATTGTATCATCTTCAGCAAATAAATGTAGGATAGAGCTGGGAAAACATGAAAATACATATTCCAAAATTGTCAGAGAGCTTTATCCTTCAAAAATTGTTAGCTTTATGTGTGTGTGTGTCTGTGTGTGTCTGTGTGTATGCACTATATAGCTATCAAGGCCTTTTAACATCAGCTTTCAATTATAAATGGTAGATAAAAGTAGCAAGGATAAAATCTATCCCTTTTCTGTCTCCCTGTATATAAGCCACCACAGATAAAAGAAGAATTTTATTTCAAAATACATTTGCTCCTTATTTTTGAGGAAGACAACATAGAAGAACATACCAAGAGATTTTTTTGTAAGTAGACATATCTTTCAAGTCAGCAGTTAGGGTTTAAAGGAGCAATTCTTGAACTGAAGTTGAAAACTCCTGTGAAAGATGCGTAGGCAGAAGAGATGAAAAGTTGACATTTCCTTTGGCATAGTTTTCACAAACATAATTTTCTATAACATATCAGAATATATATTTTATATGATAGGGATTAATAAAATCTGTGGGTATCTAAGCAGTAATTGTTTTCTTAATGACCTTCTAAATCAGAAGTAGACACTGCTACTTCTGAGCTGCATAAGGAGCCCATAGTAGATTCACACTGCTGAACTATACAGGGAGGGATAAAAACATATCTTTGAAGGCATGCAAGTGCAGTAGATGGAAAGCAGATGAAGGAGGAAAAATTCTTGAGGACATCTTCAGAGAACATAGTACCTGGCAAACCCAGAATTTTCAGTTGTCTTTCTGTGGGTATGAACATTAAGGGGTGCAGTGCAGAATCAGATGACCTGGGTTCCTGCAAGAGAGAGAACTGGTGTGTTATGGAGCATATAACCCAACAAGGCTTTTAAGTTTCACCCAGGGGTATATGCTTACAGTCTTTGAAACTCCTGATAATTTCTACCCTAAATGTGTAACTTAAGTTACAGATGTGCAAAAAGAATTGGCTGAAGAACTGTTGTGACTTGCATGGCTCAGGGAGTGACCTAACAGGGGTGACAGAGAATGAAGAAACAACAGACACAGATACAGAAAAACTGAGAACAGGTTGGCCATATGCTCTGATGAAGATGAACGAACATGTCAAACCAGTTTATACACCAATGATATAGGTAGGAGACCAGTTAGCTAATCTTAGTAGGAGTTCTCTGTTGCAGTGATCCATCCAGGAAGAGAAAGCCACAAGTGATACTTTGGAATATACTGGCTTTAGGTAAAGCTGAGTCACTCATTACCGTAACTCCCACTTGAACCAGGGGCAAGCTTTGCCATAACTCTGAGCTTCATACAGGGAAGGCCTCACTCTTTCCATGTGTCTAAAGCATTGGGGTCCTTGAAATGACTGTGCTTAAATCAAAAATAATGATTCACTCAGGACTTCATCTACTCCCCACCAAAACCCAAGAAGCAAATATTGAAAATTCAGAGTAGAAATACTGATGTTCGAACAAATGGCCTTGAGGACACTTATCTCTGATGTATCTGAAGAAAATAATAATTTGATCATGAAAGTCTAGCATTTATCAATTCAAGCTATAACAAAAGGCCAAATCTAGACTTGGCAGTTGGTAGAGAGTTTTGGGAAACTAAGAAAAAAATAGAGATACCACAGGCACACAAATCGCCTCCCTCTTGAGATATTTGCAAAACATGAGCTGCGGAGGACAAGATCAAGCTGCAAATCTGCCAAAGGCGCACAGACAATTCTACCACCTGCCGTTGCCCTGTAGGAGAAGGAAATGTTTGCCAAGCCTTTAATGAAAGGATTTTGGTATGGTACATTTACCAGTAGAGGAAAGCAACCCACTAAATCCAGTGCCCTTTTGAATTGGCTCCATTTGGATTGGATTAAAGGTACTTTTTATTTGTCTGGAACTCCTCTGCTATAAAACAGACTCCAAAACCTAACCATGTATAGTATTATTTTTTTGATCTTATTCATTTTATGTGGGATGAGCGGGTAAACACCATGGTACACTTACTTATAGGAGGTCAGAGAACAACTTGGGAGTTGATTCTCTTTCCGCCTTGTGGGTTCTGGGAATCAACTTCAAGGTACAAGCCTTGGTTTCACCTATGCTTACTTTTTGAGACATCTTTCCAACTGCAGACTTTACAGCTTTTATTTGTAATGTTCATTATCTTGCAAACCATGAGGCATGCATTGTCATAGAACTCTATTATCATTGACTAAGAGGTGGCATAGAACCTATGATCAGATTTTTGGATGATCTGACATTTGGATCAGAACCAATGATCATAAAGTGACTCTCTTTAATACTTTAATCTACCATGACTAAAGAAAGATATTGGGGTTCAAATTGAAGATCAAAAAACAAAACAGCCAAGCCACTAGAGAAGTCTTACCTCTACCAAGGCTGGGTGACTACAGACTAAAAACTGAGCCTCTTTCTCCTCCTGTTTTATATTTCCCTTTAGTGCTGGGATTTTAAGCCACCACCTGAATCTGTTTCTGCACTGATTTTGTGTAGTTCTGGGTGGTCTTGAACTCACAGAGATATGTATGCCTCTGTCTCTGAAATCCTGGGATTAAAGGTATGTGATACCACTGCCTGGCATCTAGTGGCTTACATTTACCTTCTGATCTTTAGGCAAGCTTTATTTATTGAAACATAAATAAAACATCACTATGGTTTAAGATTTAAAAATTTTAACAACAGTGGACAGGTTGGTTGTATATTATGCAACAAAAATAAAATAAATATGATAGGATCAAAACTACAATAACTGCAATTAAGTAATCTACGGGGCTGGGCAGTGGTGGTATACTCCTTTAATCCCAGCACTTGGGAGACAGAGACAGGCAGATCTCTATGAGTTTGAGGCCAGCTTGGTTTACAGAGTGAGTTCCAGGACAGCCAGGGTTACATAGAGAAATTTTGCCTACAAAAATCAAAAAAAGAAAAAAGAAAAGAAATAAAGAAATCAAAGGATAGTTTTCACAGGTCAATAAAAATATCCAAAATATATCATTAATTATAGTAATATTATTATCCAGGCGGTGGTGGGGCATGCTTTTAATCCCAGCACTCGGGGGCCAGTGGTGTAGGAGATCCTTCTGTATTTGTGTTGCTTTCATTGGTTGAATAAAGAAACTGCCTTGGTCTTTTGATAGGGCAGAAACTTAGGTAGGAGGGGAACACAGAACTGAATACTGGGAGGAAGAAGGCAGAGAGAGAGAGCTGCCATAGAGTCGCCAGAGTCAGACATGCTGAATCTTTCTCGCTAAGCCACGACCTCGTGGTGACATACAGATGATTAGAAATGGGTTGAATCAAGATGTGAGAGTTAGCCAATAAGAGGCTAGAACTAATGGGTCAGGCAGTAATTTAATTAATACAATTTTGGTGTGGTTATTTGGGGGGTTAAGCTAGCCGAGCAGCAGGATGCGGCCCGCTTCTGCAGGCAGGCAGATCTTGATGTGGGATTTCCCTCTGTCTGCCGTGATCACTGTGAATAAAGAACTGCCTTGAGCCTATAGCAGAGCAGGGTGGGGCAGAGCAGAGCTACGCAGGGAGAACTGGACTGAATGCTGGGAGAAAGAAGGGTGGAGTTAGAGAAAAGCCATGGAGCCACCACTGGATATAGATGCACTGAGACTTTGCTGGTAGGTCACGACCTCGTGGTGATATACAGACTAATAGAAATGGGTTAAATTAATATGTAAGAGTTAGACAATAAGAAGTTAGAGTTAATGGGCCAAGCAATGATTTAATTAACATAGTTTCCCTGTGATTATTTTGGGTCTAAGCTAGCTGGACGGCTGGGAACCAGCCATCGACCTCCTTCCAACAAGATCTCTGTGAGTACAAGGTATATATATGTATGTGTGTGTATATATATATATATATATATATAATTATAATAAAAAAGATCAAAATAGATATGAATCTGCATGATGGAGCCTGTGTGGCTCCAACAGAAAGTAAAGGAAGGCAGGAAGACAAAAGTTAATTTAAAATATGTAGCTGGAATCTTCAGTTAAATTAATCAATTTCTAAGATGATAGATAATAAAAAGATATAATTTTTGGAAGAATGATAACAATAATAATAGAAGTAGTAGCAATAAAAACAATAATGACATATCAGAATCTAAAGAAATGAGAAGCCATTGATTTCATACCTTTAAAATGTTCAAATAATTGTTAATCTACAATTCTATACTTACCCAAATATTTTTCAAAAACAAACATAAGTTGAATATGTTTCCAGCAAATAAAACTATGAGACTGACATCAATTGGTATATGCAAACACATACAAGAGACCTATTTGGTTAAATAAAAAGCTGCCTTTGGTGGCTTGTTCCTTTAACCCCAGCATTCAACAGTCAGAGGCATATAGATCTCTGTGAGTTCCAAGACAGCCAGGATTGTTACACAGAGAAACCCTGTCTCAAAATATATAAATAAATAAATAAAAATAAATATATAAATAAAAAAGTTACTTTGGACAAGTACATGTAATACATACTATAATAAATAATACCATATTTAGTAAAAATTTGTATAAAATTTTATTCAAAATATTATTTTGATTGTGAAAACTTATAATGTAAAAATAGGCTTACAATTGCTTAAGATGATAGTAAAAACATGAGAGAGGGACTCTTGAAAGTATTCTAAGATGACTACACTAAAGGGAAGTGAAATTATTAATAACATACATGGTAATGCATCACAAATAAATTTT
>PVIU01009876.1:43890-73552 GCA_004026605.1 Ondatra zibethicus | reverse complement strand
CCCCCCCCCCCCCCTCTGGGGACTGGAGAGATGGCTCATCATCAGTTAAACTGCTCACAACCTGTAATTCCATCTGTGGGGCTTCTATGCCCTCTTCTGGACTCTGCAGGCAACTACACCCACACACACATATATACGTAACTAAAAATACAAATAAAAACATGTTAGTAAGACTGCTCAGTAGAAGAGGGCACTTATCAGCAGCCTGAAAACCTGAGTTATATGCCTAGAATCCACATAATGGTGGAGAGAACTGATTCCTACAGGTTGTCCTCTGATCTCCACATGCACACCTCGGCACGTGTGTATCCCCATACACAAAATAGAGAATACATGACGATTTTTTAGTTTGGAAAATTATAGACCACACACATCTGTAATAGCACTGAGCTTCTTCCCTGAAGGAAACACCTGGATGCCCACTCTACCACAGCCACTTCGCCATCCTCACTCTGTAGCACCCAGTGACCACCATCTGCTGACCCTACTGTCAGTTTGAGGTGAACCTTGGCATTATAGGAACGTAACTGCCTAATGCAGGGGCTGGCTGTTTTTGTTTTACACTTAGACTGGCCCACACTCACGACACAGCTGAGAATGACCTAGTGTTCCTACTCTCTCCTGCACTCACTTCCCAAGTTACGGGATTACAGGTGGGCATTACCATGCCTGACTTTGGTTGCTTTTTGTTGTTGTTATTGGTTTTTATGTGTAGTTTCTTTTTGAGATGACATGCTCCAGTGCAGCCTAGGCTGGCCCTGAACATGTGGCACACCTCTTGCTTTTGCTCCTGAGTGCTAAGACAATACTACACACCGAGCTATGGTCCCACAGTATGGAAGGCGAATTCGCCAGTACCCTCAGAGGGTGGTAAGAGCCCCCATGCTCAGCTGATTCCCTCCAGGCCTGCTGGGATGACAGGTTACCTGCAATGGAGCCTCACATCACCTTTCTCCTATTTAAATATTTATTTCTACAAAGACATTTGATCAGTTACACTTTTCAAAAGGGACTAGGTTTAGACTGAAATTGATACAGGGTTTTTAGATTTATTTAGCTTTTTTTTCTTGAGATAAGGCTTCACATAGACCAGGCATGCCTCAAATTTACTACGTAGACAATTAGAACCTTAAACCCCTGATCCCTCCAGTCTCCACATTCCAAGTGGGTCACCACCCATGGCTATGAATCAGCAAGAATCCTGTTGTTTTGAGATGGTCTCACATCTAGACCTGGCTGTCCTGGAACTTGCTAGTAGACCAGGCTGGCTTTGAACAACAGAGATCTGACTACCTCTGCCTTCTAAGTGCTGGGATTAAAGGTGTGTGCCACCATGTTAGTCTATTTCATTTTTATTCATGTGTATGTGTCTGAGTATATGCCACATGGTGCCTGTGGGGGCCAGAAGAGGGCACTGGACCTGCCAAAGCTGAAATTACAGGTAGGTAGCTGTGAGTGACAGGTGGCTCTGAGTGACAGAACATGCATGCTGGGAACTGAACTGCAAGTGTTTCTGACAGCTGAGCCATCCTCTAGTCCTGGAGTTGTGGTTTTCAGAAAGATAGGATAAATTACACATGCTTGTGCATTGAGCACAATGATGTTGCCAGAGGACAAATCAACTATGTATGGATGAGGGGAGAATTAGCAGAGGGTCTGGTGAACAAGTGAGAAAGAACAGGATGGACATCAGCACATGTGGTATCTCGTTAGCCCCACCCTGAGTCTCCAGACACAGAAGAGAAGGGAGAATTGCAGCCACATCTAGCTTCCTCAGGGGCAGGCTTGAAACTAGACAAATTACACAGCTACAGGAGGGAAGGTGGGCGAGGGTAGGAAGGACACCAGGCCTGCACAGACTGAAGGTGCAGGCTTGTATCTGAAATGTGCCCTATCACCTTCGAGCTGTGTGTTCTTCAGAGAATTACTTAGCCAATCCACCCCATTCCTCCTTTGCAAAGGGGAGGGTGGGACTGATACCTACTTCACAAGGAGCAAGTCACCCTCCTGGCAGAGCTCAGGAGACGGCCTCTGTGTTTCAACACTGGCAGTATTTTCAGGCCTCTGATTATTCTGACTGGCAGATGGGCATTCTAAATCTTACTGGGCCCAGGAGCAAAGAAGCAGAGCTGTAAATGGCGGCTTTGCCCTCCTGGAGTCCACAGTCCAGATGAAGAAACAGGAGTGACATTAACAGTTAACCTATCACAGTTCAACACTTGCAGGCCCCTCCTAGAACTCGCTCCTAGTGGTGCGGCTCTCACAACCTCGCTGCTGCCTCAGCAGCTCGGAACAAGGTCGCTGGGAGTCATTAGTGGAAAGCCCATCAGGAGGCTCTCCTTTCTTGAGAAACTGATGCACCCCTTCTCAGCAGACACGGACTGCCCATAGCTCTTCAACTAGAGAGGGGCCTTGTGAAATTTCTCTTATTTATGCTGGCATGTGAACTGGTGCTGTCCAATCCCATGTTGTCAACACTAAGCACATGTATGTATAAGCAACACTACACAGACTCAAGAGATTATGTATGTGTCTCTGCATATGCTTAGCAACGACAACTAAAGCCATGAATGTGAGCGGGAGCAGGGAGCATGGGAGGAGGGGGAGAGGGGAAATGATGTAAA
The DNA here is from genome assembly GCA_004026605.1 of Ondatra zibethicus. Classification (NCBI taxonomy): domain Eukaryota; kingdom Metazoa; phylum Chordata; class Mammalia; order Rodentia; family Cricetidae; genus Ondatra; species Ondatra zibethicus. Next base: position 70,928 of record PVIU01009876.1, on the reverse strand, counting down.
TACAGTGCTCATGTGTGAGATTCTCAACCACAGACACTGTTTTACTGTTCTTTGAGACAGGGTCCCAAGTAGTTCAGGTGAGCCTTGCACTCCACATGCAGCCGATCTTGCTGCCTCAGGCTCCTGAGTGGTAGGATGGCAGGTGTGTGTCAGCGCACCTGACTCTGGACCCTTCCTACTCAGGAAGAGATGTAGAGGGGGGCAGTAGGGGCACACGCCTTGATTCCCAGCACTTGGCAGGCAGAGGCAGGTGCATCTCTGAGTTCAAGGCCAGCTCCAGGGCAGCCAGGGCTACACAGAGAAACTGTCTCCAAACAAACAAGAAAGAGAAGTGCAGAATGAACGCTTTGTTAGGTTCACAGTAGGTTTCAGAGAGCCGGGATTCCAAGATGGTGGAGTATGGACTGTGTCCTGCTGCCACAGCAGGCACTTAAGACAGAGAGAGATCAGTAAAGTCAAGAAAAGGAACTAACATTTCTATATACTGACCACAAGCCAGGATTCTGTTGCAGGGCCAGGTGTGGTGGCATACACCTTTAATCCCAGCATGTGGGAGAGGCTGAGGCATAGGGATTTCTGATTTCTAGAAACTGTAGGGTGGCCAGGGCTGCTTAGAGACCCTGTCCAAAACCAAACGAAACCAACAAGGCTGGAGATGTGTCTCAGCGGCTGGGAGAGGAGCAGGGGTCCTGCTCAAGTGGTGGCTCATAACTACCTGTAACTTAGTTCCTGATCTCCCTGGATACCAGACAGGCACATGGTGCCCCTACATACGTGCAAGCAAACATTCATACACCAAACTTCAAAACAAAACAAAACAAAAACTGCCCTGGATAAGCTGATGGGGAGCCTGGGTTTTCAAATCTCTAAGAAGGTCAGAGTTCCTGCTGCCCACCTTCAAAGGGCTCTGTCCGGGAACCCAGAAGAGCCAATAGACTGGACGGGATTCGCAAATCTTTAGCCCCTTCAGGAAGCAGAGGCCGCTTCGCTGGCCCTTCTAAGTGCTCCCACTGAGAAAGCACGCCTGCAGGGTGCAGCTCCCCGAGGATACAGGGCGTGTGGGACGACCTGTGACAGCTACTACGGTAGCATAAACAGAAGCAGCCCCGGGCTCTGCCTGTGTCACCCCGTGCCAACGGTGTGACATCAGAGCCGCTACACACGCTTTAGGGAACCGAGTCTCGCCTGCAAGCTTCCACAGGCCGGGCACCGTGTCTTTCCAGGGCTGGGTCTTTTCTTCCATCTCTCCTGTCCCCTGAGGTCAGGAGCTGGGCTCCCCGGCCTTACCGACCCAGCCTACCCTGGCCGCGCGACCTGGCCTCCCGGGTGCCACCCCAGACCCCTACTTACACACGGGGCTGAGCGAGTCCTAATTTCAGGATTTGAAGCTGGGCGCCAACAGCCGGGCGCTAGTCATATGACCTTGAGATGCCCTTCCTGACCTCTATCTTTCCGCCGACCTTTTCCATCCTCGGCCCGGCCCTCCGGCTGCGGCGAGGCGACGGAGGGCGATCTGACAGGATGCTCCGGGGTAGGGCGTAGGTGAGCCGCCCTCCCCTGAGGCCCGGCCCCAGGCTCCCTCCGCCTCCCCGCGGCCTCTCCACTCCAGGCAGCCTCGGCGACGGGCAAGGCTCCCCATTCAACCACGGCCCCGGGGCTCACCTGCAGGCCGACTCGGCCGAGAGCCGTAGCCGAGAAGCCGCGCTTCAAGGAGACCCCGACCGCCGCCGCCATCTTGGCTCCTGACGTCAGCCCCACCCCTTAGCCTCCGGCATCCCGTCGAACACCGCGGTGGAAGCCGGCATCTCACCCCGAGGCCCGCTAGCCGCCGAAGAGCCGACGAATGGGAGGCGGCTTCCGGTGTCCCGAGCCGACGGAAAGCGCGCGTGCGCAGTAGCGGTCAGCGGGCCGCTAGTCCTCTGGGCCTCATGTTCCTAGGGTGACCTTAGCTGTCTAAGGAGCCAAAGGGAGGGTGACCTGGATGGGGTGGAGACTTCCAGTTTTGCTCAAGGTGGTGATTTCAACCCCTCTGCACTCCGGGCGGTGGTGGCGCACTTTAATCCCAGCACTCGGAAGGCAGAGGCAGTTGGATTTCTGTGAGTTCAAGGCCAGCCTGGTCTACAAGAGCTAGTTCCAGGACAGGCTCCAAAGCTACAGAGAAACCCTGTCTCGAAAAACAAACAAACAAACAAAAAAGCAAAAAATAAAAAAATAAATAAATTCAATTCCTTTCCACTTGCAAGGGTATCTGTCAATCATCTCTGGCTCTTGTCTGATCAGGGTTTTTTTTGCTGAGTTTAGAGAACCCCTCATCCCCTGGCTGATTGGGACAGTTGGTGAGTGATTGAGGAGATCACAAAGATGACTGACAAAGGTGTCACTCATCCATTTAACCATAAATATGTACATAACCCGCATGACTGGAATCCTAGCAATTGGCAAGTGGAAGCAGGAGGAGCATCAGGATTGTCTTTGGCTGCTGTAGCGAGGTCGAGGCCAGCCTGGGATACATGGGACTGTCCCTCAAAACACACAAAAACAGAACCAAAGCAATCAGAAAGTAAGGGGCGCTGGGTGGTGGCCCACGCCTTTAATCCCAGCACTTCAGAGGGAGGTGGATCTCAGTGAGTTCGAGGCCAGCCTGTTCTACAAAACAACAAAACAAAACAAACAAAAAGTAAGAAAGTAAGAGGCACCTGCTATGTGCTATGTGGCGGGGGAGGGGGCTCTAGGATGCCATGGTGCGTGAGCCAGGCACTCACCTAATTCCTGGATAACAGTGCAGAAGGGCAAGTGGGGAAGAGACAGTAGGAAAGATGGGTGATGTGGCTTAGGGTATTCACTAAGGAGAATGACCTTGAACTCCAGATGTGTGCCATCACGCCTGGTTGCACCTGCTTGCCGAGCACTGCCCACTGAACTGTCCCGGAGTTTGCTTTCTAAGTTTCCTTTACTCATCTGAACCATTTTACCGAGCATCTTTTATGGATTCTTTCAGAGTCGCTCTGACTTGGGATTTGACTTCCTTGGGCAGCTGTGATCTTGCTGTCCCAGGTCACTTGACCTCTTCAGCCACCCAGTGACTTTGCTGGTCCCCTGTTTCCAGAAGGAACGATTTCATTTCTCCCCGCTCACTTTTGGCAAAGGAAGAATGCCATTTATAGTCTTTGGTTTCCTCACTCCAGCTCATTTAGATGCCACTGGAGAAATTAAGATGGAAGAAGGAATGGCTAGATGGGGCCAAGTTTCTGAGACCTTTACCTGAACCTGGCTTCTCTGCCAGGTGGCCTCATTAAAGGGGGTGTGGTGAGGTCTGAGCCCCAGGAGGTGGCCTTAACTGCTTCCCTTAAGCCCATGTGACCTTGGACAAGTCCTTCTCCACCTCTGTCCTGGCCTTAATCAGTAGGGGGTTGGGCCTGCTAAGGTTCCGTGATTGGCGCGGTTGTCTTGTGCAACAGACGACAAGGTGGAAGTCACCTTGACTTTCCAGGGAGCTGGCTCAGCACTGGGATAGGTTACCCCAGTGGACTTTTGGGTCACCCAAATTGGCTGAGGTTGTAGAAAATCTGTCCCTTTCTTTGCAAGTCCTCCAGAGCGTCAAAGGCGGTATTTCTAGAGAACTGGCCCCCTTAGCCATTTCAGCCATCATGTCAAAGACAGACACCACCCATACATGAGTGGCTATCCTTTAACTTTGCCCAGGTCACCTTGGAAAAAGCAGTCTGGGGCCAACAAATGTGAGACCTTGATTTATGGAGGGGCTCTTGGTGCCAGTGTGCCCACACACTCTGCAGTCACATCATTCCTGGGCTTCATGGGGATTTGGGAAGCTCAGTGTTATGGAGGGATGATAAATTCCTGGGCAACTCCACCTCCGCCCTGAGCTTTGGGCTTCCGGAAAGGCGCATGTGCTATAGGACTTAAAGGTCTTCGTGGTCCACTTCTGATTTATGTTCCCAAGTTGTCCTTGCCACAAGATCGTAGGGTTTGGGGTTGGTTGGTTGCCATCCATTTGGAGGGTGATCTATTGCTTTTCATCAGTCCGATGGGTGCCCTGTGCTTACACAGAATCTCACCTCATCGCTTGCAAATGTGTTTACATCAACAGTCAGCTCTGGTTCTCCTGACAACCCAGTTGGGTGAGAATGGCTGCCCCCATTTCAGACAGTCTCCAAATAATAGGAAATGGGGCAGCCTAGGGAGGAACTTCTGTTTGAGGAACTCTTTCCTCCTTCAGGACTAGAAATTGAGTCCAGAAGCAAACATGAATGCCAAGCTGTTTTTTTTTCCCCTGCCTCTCCCCTCCCCGCTTCAATCCTTCCCCAAGGTCCCCATGCTCCTAATTTACTCAGGAGATCTTGTCTTTTTCTACTTTCTACTTCCCATATAGATTATATCTATGTAAGTCTCTCTTAGTGTCCACATTGTTGTCTAAGTTCTCTGGGATTGTGTTTTGTAGGCTGTTTTTCTTTGCTTTATGTTTAAAAACCACCTATGAGTGAGTACATGTGATAATTGTCTTTCTGTGTCTGCGTTACCTCACTCAAAATAATGTTTTCTAGCTCCATCCATTTTCCTGCAAAATTCAAGCTGTCGTTATTTTTTTCTGCTGTGTAGTACTCCATTGTGTAAATGTACCACATTTTTCTTATCCATTCTTCGATCGAGGGGCATTTAGGTTGTTTCCAGGTTCTGGCTATGACAGACAAAGCTGCCAAGCTGGGTTTAGATAGCTCAAGATTGCATTCTAAGTACTCAAGAGGCAGAGGCAGGAGGATTGCTAGTTCCAGATCAGCCTGGGCTACATAGTGAGAACCTGTTCCCCAACCCTCCAAAAAGAAAAAGGCGGCCAGGTGGTAGTGGTGCATGTCTTTAATCCCAGCAGTTGCAAGGGAAAGGCAGGTGGATCTCTGTGTTTAAGGCCAGCCTGGTTTACAGAGTGAGTTCTGGGACAGCCAGGGCTACACAGAGAAACTGTCTTGAGAAAAACAAACAAACAAAAAAAGCAAAAGAAAGAAGAAGGGGGTCCCCATTCCCTTTAAACTCAGCATCAAATGACTCGCCCCCACCCTGTCACCCAAGATGCCCACACTCCCACTCTTATCAGTACCACCCTCCGCCAGCATCCGTGGTGGAAAGCTGGCATCATCCTTGGTCCCACTTTTCCTTCCACAACCCAGCAGTCACCCATTGCCACCACAGCCTCCTGGCCCCTGTGGCCCCTCTAGTCACATCTGTCCATCCCTCCTTGCTAGTCACCTCTGTTTCTCTGTGAAGTTCCTTAGCTTGGATCTGGAATGTCCTATTTCCTTGACCTATTTATCTGTCGACAAAGGTCTCTTTATTAGCCCAGGCTAGCCCAGAATTCTCAAGCCGCCTAAGTGCTGGGGTTACAGATATGGGCCACCTGTTTCCTTCCTCCTTCACAGTCATGGGAAAAATTCAGATCCAACTTGCTCCTTCCTTAGATAATAACTCCTTGACCACTCCCAACAACATAGCCTGTCCTCAGGCCACCAGTCCAGCTTATGCCTGCCTTGATAATGTTCCACTTCCATATCTGTGTGCCCAGTGGGGACATTGTAAATGCCTGGCCTCTTCATTTTATTTTGTTTTCTTCACCACATTTATTGCTGTCTCCAAGTCTGTTTTGAGTTTGTTCTTTCTTGGTTTTGTCTGGGGTCAGGGTCTGGCTGTATAAGCTGGGCCTCAAACTTAGGAGCCCCTACTTTGTTAGCAGAGGAGCATAGTATCTGTTTTAGATTCTCTTTGGCTTTTGAATTCTTTATGACTGTGTTGATTGCAAGAAGTTTTCAGGGGGCTGGAGAGATGGCTCAGTGGTTAAGAGCATTGACTGCTCTTCCAGAGGTCCTAAGTTCAGTTCCCAGTAACCATATGGTGGCTCAAAACCACCTGTAATAAGATCTGGTGCCAACTTCTGTCTTCAGGGACACATGCAGGCAGAACATTGTATACATAATAAATAAATAAATCTTTAAAAAAAAAAAAGAAGTTTTCAGGCCCGATGAGGCTGTGTCTCTTGTTCACGGTCACATCTAGAGCCCGGTTCAGTGGCCTGCACCGCAGCAGTTGGCTAACAAATAATGAATGAACAAATTCGTCTTCATTTCCAAAGTGCCTGGCTGGGGATGCAGAACACAGCAGGTGTGCAGCCAAGCGGCTGAACGAAGGGATGAGGAATAAGAGAGGTGAGCTGCTTCCTTGTAGCAGTGAGTGGAGAGACTGAGGGGCAGGTTGGGTGTTCAGGAGAAGCAGGAAGCCATGTGGAGAGTTGGGCACCACAGTTGGCAGTGCCATGACTGGGGTGGGGACCAGGGTAAATGATGGTTTCCAAAGTTCATTATAACCGGGTGGTGGTGGTGCACACACCTTTAATACCAGTGTCAGGGAGGCAGAGGCAGGCAGATCTCTGTGAGTTGGAGGCCAGCCTGGTCTACAAGAGCTAGATCCAGAACAACCAGGGCTAGACAAAGAAACTCTGTCCTAAACAAAACAAAATAAGTTCATTATGAAGGGGCTGGAGTGACAGCTCAGCAGTTAGGAACACTTGCTGTCTTTTAGAGGACCTGGGTTTAGCTCTCAGCACCTACTTGGTGGCTCACAATCATCTATAATTCCGGGTCCAGGAGATCTGTTGCCTTCTTCTGATCTCCAAGGGCACCAGGCATGCATGTGATGTAGATACATATATGCAGGCACAAAATTCACACACATAAAAATAAAGTAAATAAATCTAAACAATTTTCTTTAAAAGTTCATGGTAAATAAAACAGGAACATTTTAAGTAGAGATGCCATTCTCTAGGACTGCTGGAAGCTGAACACAGGGACCTGTGGCAGGCTGGGCTCTGCAGTGAGCCACACCCCCAAGCCTCTCCCTGACTCCGTTGCATCTTAGCCGCTAAGCTCTTGTTGGCTACCTAAGAGTCAAGATGAGGAATTTCACGGTACATCAGGGCATCGGGAGCCTCTTTGGGAAACAGAATAGAAGGAAGGAGAGCCGGGATGGTCAGGGATGGAGAAAAAGGAAGTCTGTGTGATCAGTCAGCCAGCATCCAGGTCTCCATCTGATTCAATCCATGCCCTGCTCCCACACCCCATTAAGCAGGGTACCCCTTGTGGAAAGGCTGGGCCTGAGTCCCCTCAGCCCTGGAGTCTCCTCTGGCTACAGCAGGAGGCGCTCTTTCTCTGGCTCAATTATCCAAGCAGGCATGTGGCTTCTGAGCTTGGCAAGAGGCTGACTCTTTCAGGAAGATGTCTGCTCTCTGTCTGGGCTATTTTACTTCTACGGCACGCTCATTATGTATTGTGGGGCTCTAGATACAAGCTGAGACGATAGCTGGCAATTCCAGAACCAGAGCTGACACAGCAGAGCAAATGTCAACTCCCCATCGCCTGTCCTGATCCTGTCCCTCCTTTGCCAGGTTCTCAGAGAAGCCCTTTCCCTTCTCCTAGTCACTGGATGGTGTCGCTGCCAGGCTCTCGATGCTGGTGCTCGGAGGCTGCATCTAGTGACAGCATCCACACTTGCAGGATTTCCCAGGTGCTGATCTCTAAGCAAATGCTTCGGCTCTGTTTGCTTCATAAGCATTACCACAAACCCACAAGGTGAGAGTGACGGGCCTTCACTTGTTTCTGAGGCTTCTTGAGCCTCAAAAAAGGTCAATTACTCACCCAGGTCACACAGCTTGGATGGGCAGCATCTTCTGTGGCTCTATGTCTGGACTGTGGGCTCAGGGTCCATGGAGGCAAAGAGGTGGCTGCAGTCACTATGGTCGACCTCCAGGGGGCACCCCTGGCCCACAGAACTGCCCTAACAGCTGTTGCCAACTTGCCCTTAGAAAAGGCTTTATCTAAACCCTTTTCTTTCATCCTGTACAAACCCCACCATATAATTAGACTTCTCAAAATATGCTCTTCGAGTGGGAGTGAGGCAATAGGGATACAAGCGTCTCCTATTTCACGAGCAGTCTCTGTGGAATTAATTCCCCGGAGCAAAGAGTCACGAGCCACCCCTGCTCCAGCTGGACCTGCGGTTCACACAGCTTAGGTCAGCTCAGCTGCTGGGACTTAGCAAGTGCCCCAGGGCCTTCTGGGGAGACTGTCACCGCCCCCCCCAGCACCAAGTACACACAATCATTTAGAACCCATCCGCCCTGTGCCTCCCCGGCGCTCCCACCTGCCTGCGCCCTCTCCAGCCCCTCCCACCTGCCTGCTGCTGCTCCAGCATACTCTCCCATTAGCAGTTTATTTGATCTTCCAGAATTCTCACGGTGGCTGGATGTCAAAGCTGTTCCACCGACCACCAGCTCTGTGCCCTCGAGTAAGCCACTAAATCTTTCTGTGCGTTAGTGAAATGAGTGGCGATGATCAGTCCCCAGCCAAGGAGGAGGATTAGACTCCTAAAGGAATTCTCCATTTGAAGTGGTGGCTGGGAAAGCCAACTGAGCGGAGGAAAGAAAAGAGAGCTATATATCATTAGGAGAAGTGGATTACGCTAACGGAGGGGAAGATTTGAATGGAAATAATACGCCATGGAATTCAGCCAGTTATAGCAAACATTAAAAAGTATATATAGCAGCGGGGGGGGGCGGTGATCAGTGGACAATGTATGTAAGCATAAGGACTTGAGTTCGGATCCCCAGTACTCATATAGAAGCAAGGACTGGTTGTGCCCACTCATCTGTAATCCTAGCACGGGGTGGGGGAGAACTGAGGCAGGCAGATCTTGGTGCTGGGCAGACAGTCCAGCAGAAGCAGCCCCTCCCGGGTCAGTGAGAGACTGCCTCAAAAGTAAATTGGAAGATTAGCAAGATGGTTCAGAGTATAAAGGTGCTCAGTGCCAAGTCTGAAGACCTGAGTTCAACAGAGGTTGTTCTCTGACCCTCACAACCACACACCTACACACACAAAATGAATAAATAAATGCAATTTTTAAAAAAAGGCCAAGAATTGATTAAGGAAGACCTGACATCAACCTCTGACCTTTACACACGCATGCATGGGTATGGACACTGGCAAAACAAAACAAAACAAAACAAAAACAAAACGCCATGCAAACCCGAAACACACGTCATTCAATTTTTTTTTTTTTTGGTTTTTTGAGACAGGGTTTCTCTGTAGCTTTTGGAGCCTGTCCTGGAACTAGCTCTTGTAGACCAGGCTAGCCTCGAACTCACAGAGATCCACCTGCCTTTGCCTCCCAAGTGCTGGGATTAAAGGCGTGTGCCACCACCGCCCGGCCCACATCATTCAATTTTTTAAATACATTTTTTATTGATATTTATTGAGCTCTACATTTTTCTCTGCTCCCCTCCCTGCCTCTTCCCTCCCCCCCTTCAACCCTCCCCCAAGGTCCCCATGCTCCTAATTTACTCAGGAGATCTTGTCTTTTTCTACTTTCTACTTCCCATGTAGATTATATCTATGTAAGTCTCTCTTAGTGTCCACATTGTTGTCTAAGTTTCTCTGGGATTGTGGTTTGTAGGCTGGCTTTCTTTGCTTTATGTTTAAAAACCACCTATGAGTGAGTACATGTGATAATTGTCTTTCTGTGTCTGGGTTACCTCACTCAAAATAATGTTTTCTAGCTCCATCCATTTTCCTGCAAAATTTAAGCTGTCGTTAATTTTTTCTGCTGTATCAATTCTTCATGTGTAAGGAAATTCAAGCAATATAGACAAAGTTTAAATCCTCTTGGTCACTTTGCTTTTTCCAGAGGTGACTGCTGTCACCAGTGTGCAATGCATAGGTATGTTTCTACAGAAGCCATGGCAGTTTGCACACTGGGCAGCCTGTCACCTTTCTGTTCCTTACTGGGCCTTGGGGCTTTGTGATGTTATCATACATAGATTGTATGTACTTCAAAATTACTAGGTGGTACATACCATGGTTTGATCATTCCACAGATGGTTTCCTAAAAATGGGTTTCTTACCAACGCCCACAATGACCCAGTCAATAACGTACTTGCCATGTAAGCATGAGGACCCGAGTTGGATCCCCAGAATGTGGTGGCACTCACTTAGATTCCTAGCACTCAGGGGAGGCAGAAACGGGCAGATCCCTGCGGCTCATTGGCCAGCCAGCCTAGCCTACTTGATCCCAGGTCCTAGTGAGAGACCCTGCTTCATTCAAAAAGCTGATGAGCACTTGCTAGGAAGCAACACTGAGGCTGACCTCTTGACTTTATGTGCACTTGTGCACAGGCACCTGCACATACAGGAGCACACATATACATACATATAAACATATGTAACCCCACCCCAAAATGGGTTCCCTATAAGCACTGACAACAGTGAAATTGGTATTATTGTGGCTTCCACACTGCCTGTGTGAGTACGGATGCCTCAAGTTTTAGGGGATCCCTGTGCTTGGATCCTGGGATGGCCCACACGGCTGCAGTGTATATTGTAGGAGCAAAGGATGGCTTCCTGTTGATAAGCAGATGAAGACAGAGGGTCTGGAGAAAAGGTTGATAAGTTGACTAATTGCACAGAGGCAATCACACAGTGATTACCAACTAGCTTGTCTAACTTGTGGTGTGTAACATGGAGGGCCTGCTTGCTGGGGTTTCTGTCCTGCCTGGTTCCCGCAGCCATTTAGCCCCAAAGAAAATCACACAGAGGTCTCCAGAAGATTATAAACTGATTGGCCCATTAGCTCAGGCTTTGTATTAGCTCTTATAACATATATTAACCCATTATCCTTATCTATGTTAGCCACATGGCTCAGTACCTTTTTCAGCGGGGCAGGTCACATCCTGCTTCTTCAATGGTCTGGGCAGGACTGTGGAAAGAGCTTCCTTCTTCCCAGAATACTCCTGTTCTCATTGCCCCACCTCTACTTCCTGTCTGTTTTCCCGCCTATACTTCCTGCCTGGCTACCGACCAATCAGCGTTTATTTAAGATATGATTGACGGAATACAGACAATTCTCCTGCACCACTTCCCCCTCTTTTTTTTTTTTTTAAACAAAGGAAAATATCCATAGTCCATTTTTTTGGGAATGTGGGTGTAGTATTCCAGGCTACTTCCTGCTGGTTGGGGGCGCTGATAATCTTATGGGGACCTAAAGAAAATTTAGAATTATGATCAAGTCCTGACTGGAGTATCCTGTGAGGCTTGATCATCTCAGGTGGCATCTTGAATCTGTTCTGGATGTAGAACTCTGATATCTGGGCCATCTGTTCCTACTGGAGATTTCTCAGGTGGTCTTTCTTGATCAAAACTGATTTTTCTTAACTCAGAATGAATCCACAGCTTCTCGTTTCCTGTGGAAACAAAAGCAAAATCTCTTCTCCAAAGTAACATACCTTTTGACTTCAATTTTGAAGTTAAGGTATTTTCAAAATACCTATCTTGAATTAATTCAGCAGCATTTATAAACAAATATCTTTTAGCAGCTGTTGCTCCTTCCTCAGCATTCAAACAATTCAAAGAGAGCATAATAACATACAGTATCAAGATTCTCTGTGTACTTTTCATCTTTACGTGGCTTTACTTTAACCTCTATTTCTTTTATTTTTACTTTTACTTTTTGAGACAGGTTCTCTGTGTATCTTTGGCTGTCCTGGAACTCCCTCTGTAGACCAGGCTTTCCTTGAACTCACAGAGATCCACCTGCCACTGCCTCCCAAGTGCTGGGATTAAAGGTGTGTGCTGCCACACCTTGAATTTACAGAGGTCTGTCTGCCTCTGCCTCCCAAGCTTTGGGATTAAAGGCGTGTGCCCACCACACCTTCAACTCATAGAGGTCTCTCTGCCTCTGCCTCCCAAGTGTTGGGGTTAAAGGTGCGTACCACCACACCCAGCTACTCTCTTTTTTTTATTTTAAGGACTTTAACCTTTAGCCTGTATATATTTTTAACACAATGTAAACCATTTAGAGGTTTATTTTGAATCTCTCTTTACTGTATATCTCTCTTTTTCTGACTACATGAGTCTTTAATTTACCAAGCAATATGGGTATGATTAAAGCCGTGGCGTTGACGGCTGGATCCAGCCCATTCCTTAGCTTTCTGCGATTCCAGCCTCATGGCAGAGGTATCGGCTGTAGCCATGTTAATTGCCACAACTCTGTGGCGTTTCAAGGTCCCTGCCAGCAAGCAAGCTGCAGTAGTGTGCTCACACACCACACTCAAATGCTCCATAGTCAGACTGCCTGCCTGAAAGAGTCAGAGTTTGCCCTAGCAGGATAGCCGGCATTTTAAAATGGTGCAGCTTTTTTCCTGCTACGGCTGAAAACTGAAAAGCATGCGGTCAGTTTTTCATCAACACTATTTAAGTGTTCATAGCAGGACCTCTTAAAAGAGCTGCAAGGTTTTACAGCTAAAGCTGAGTCAGGAAGCCTCTCTTAAATGAGAGTGCTTGCTTGCCTCTAGCAAGTAGAGCAGACCCGAGAAATTGCTGCTACCAAGAAAACATGCTTTACTCTATTCTTTCCCAAGCTTTCTCAGGCTTTCTGTGGATGCAGTTATCCACACATTGGGTGGCCATTTGTAACAGTGGTGTGTGCGTGTGTGTGTGTGAACATATGTACAGGTGTGTGTAGTGTGTGCAATCCCACAGCCTCCCTGCCCCGTTCATTCTTTGATTTGGCAAAACTTGCCAGGCCCCTTCACCACCAGTCTGCTTCTCCGCTCCTGTCTGTCTGGATCCTTTAAGAACAAGTTCAAGTCTCATGCACTGGAGAACAGACATCTCGGTTCCTGTGAAAAATGAACTCTGGTCCAGGTCTTGCTTTGGAAGAAAAATTCTATCAGTGTTCTGGTTGTACACACAAACGATGTGTAGCAAGTGCGGAAGAAGAAAGAATGATGGGATAGGAATGACTCCCACAGCCAAGAGATGCCATCTTCCCCTGGGCACGCGCTGAACTCTGTGGAGCTCCTTTGCCTCTGGCTCTGCCGCCTTCCAAGATCTCAAAGGCATCTTGTTTGCAAGCAACATTCTAATAGGGCACTTGCCACGCTAAAACAGAGTAGTGCAAGCCTATAATCCCAGTGGGAGGGATTATAGGAGACACTCTGTTTATCAACAGGAAGCCATCCTTTGCTCCTACAATATACACTGCAGCCATGCGGGCCATCCCACTATCCAAGCACAGGGATCCCCTAAAACTTGAGCCAGATGTAGTCACACAGGCAGTGTGGAAGCCACAGTGACACCAATTTCACCAACAGTGCTTATAGGGAACCCATTTTGGGGTGGGGTTACATATGTATGTATATATGTATGTATGTATGTATGTATGCATGTATGTATGTAGTGGGAGGCTGAGGGAGGAGTACTGAAAGTTTGAGGCCAGCCTGGGCTACATAGTGAGACCCTGACTCAAGAAGAAAACATGTCTAAGAAGTGTTTGGGGTTGGGGATGTGACTAGCATGAATGAAGTCTGGGGTTCAGGTCTCAACATTGCAGAAGCTGGGCATGGTAGTACATGTCTGTAATTTCAGTTCCTGAGAGGTGGAGGCAGGAGGATCAGAAGTTCAAGATCATTCTTTGCCACATAGGGAGCTTAAGGCTGGTCTGGGAGAGATCCTATCTTAGAAGCAAAAGATAAGAAAAGAAAAAGAAAAGAAAAAAGGGGAAGTTAGTTGGAGGGGGTGTCACTTAGTGGTAGAGTAGAGCCCTTGCCTAGAATGTTGAAACCTTAGTTTCGATCTCCAATACCAAAAAGGAAAAGAAGACAATAAAGCATATGTCTCACTTAGAACTCATCCCACTCTGGGGAGTACTTTTTTCACTTTTCCTGATAAATCTGTTCTTGCTCTGTAAAAATAAATAATATATATAAATTTAAAAAAGCAGAAAATGAGTGATGAAAACCAGCCTGCCTGCATATTAGGGTTAAAAATCATCTCATGGTAAAGACAAACTAGGTTCATTCCTGTTTGTGATTAAACCTCTGTTTCTCAAGGACTGGGCTATGCCTCATCTGTAACCTTAACTATGAAAGGTACTGGACTTCCTGTTCCAGGGAGCGTCAGCTATGCCTGTGTTCCAAAAAGCTGTAATGACCATCTTGCAAAACTACCTGTGTTCAAAAGGTTATTATGATTACTTTCTGTCATGACTACCTTTTTAGGATTACCTTTTTACGACCTCCTTGCTGTCATGTCTTTGTTTCAAAGGTTGTCGTGATCAGGTTATTATGACTACTTTCTGTCATGACTACCTTTTTAGGATTACCTTGTTATGACCTCCTTGCTGTCATGTCTTTGTTTCAAAGGTTGTCGTGATCAGGTTATTATGACTACTTTCTGTCATGACTACCTTTTTAGGATTACCTTGTTATGACCTCCTTGCTGTCATGTCTTTGTTTCAAAGGTTGTCATGATCAACTTCTTATGCTTATGTCCCTGCCTATTTCCCCCATTTGGAAACCCTTACTCCTGAGCTATAAAAACTCCGTCTTCCTCATGTCTAGTGACGACCTCTTGAACCCCCATCTTAGGGGGAAACAGCCCATGCATACACATTAAAAAAAAAGCTTGCTTTAATTAATTGCTTGCTTCAGCTAATTTGGCCATGATTAGTTGGATTGGTGGTCTTTCTCCTTGCATCTTTGAGATAAACACTAGAAAAGGAAGAAACTGACTGATCTTCCCTCTCCTGTGGGCATTTGAATAGATACTTCAGTTTCGTTCAGATGTATTTTGTGAGTGCAGACCAAATGCCTGGAATAGCCATCCATAGGAAACAGAAAGGCAAAGGCATCCAATCCACCTTTCCTAAGCAGTAGCCTGTGGAAGGGGTGGGTCTTGATGTGTGGACCTGAGGCTGTTGAAGATCTCTTGGGCCCTGACCAGGGTTGTAATAAATATGGCCTTGGGGCTGGAGAGATGGCTGCTCTTCCAGAGGACCTGGGTTAGATTCCCAGCACCCACATGGCAGCTCACAACTGTAACTCAGTTCCAGGGGACCAGCTCCCTCTTCTTGCCTCTGCAGGCACGTTGTGCATGTGGTGCACAGGCATACACGCAGACAAAACACCCATGCAAACGATGATGAGAAAGAAGACTGAGAACAAGTACCTCCTCTTCCCTGCAAGACAACCTTTGCTGTTAAGACACCAAATCAAGTTATATTCTGGACATAGGAGGAGAAAGAGGACAGAGGTGAGGGTCATGATTGTCTTTCCACAAGATGGTGGAGGGTTCCATCCTGCCAGAGGGCAACATAACCGAAGGCACACATCCCTCCCCGAGCCTTTCTGAGAGAGAAGCTGGCCCTGCTAACATGGTGATGGCCAGGGTTTAGGGTAAGAGGACTTTCTGGAAGGAAAAGGGCTGATGTTCATTCTGTACTTGAACTCACAAGATCAGCCTGCCTCTGCCTCCCAAGTGCTGGGATTAAAGGCATGTGCCACCACTACCTAGCCAAGTCTTTATTATTATTATTATTATTATTATTATTATTATTATTATTATTATTATTATTATTATTACTGTGTATATAGACTCAGGTGCCACAGCATGCATGTGGAGGTCAGAGGACAACTTTGTATATTAAGTTCCTTTCTTCCATCTTTATGGTAGTTTCAGAGACAAAATTCAGGTTTCCAGGCTTGCAGTAAGCACCTTTACCTGGTGAGCTATCTTACTGGTCTCACTTTGCTCTTTTTAAATGTGAATATATTATATTATATTTATTATAATTTATTTGCATGTACATGTGTGCACGTAGGTGCCTACAGCGACCAAAAGTGGTAGTAAGCCACCTTATATGGGTGCTAAGAACTGAACCTGGGTCTTCTGGAAGAGTAGCAGTGCTTTTAACTACTGAGCCATCTTTCCAGCCCTCCTCCTCGCCCACTCTGTTCTTAATGCAGCAGATACAACCTTCTTCAGATACTTCTGTGGGCTGCTGGTGGCTTTGCTCATCAAGTACCAAAGGTATCAGAGTTAGTGCCCTGTGGGTCAGATGCAGAGGGACTTGGGCTCCATGGGGATCAGCTTCTAGGGGCCATCAGCTAGAGCTCACAGCAGGGGGGAGGGTACTGGGATGAGCTAGCCCCTGAAATTACATCCTTGCTTGCTTCTTCCCTTCCAATGCTCTGTTTCCCCAGTTCCTGGACCTGTTTCTCCTGGAGGCATCTTCCTATCAAATTGTTGGCTCCCAAATGCTCATCTTACATCTGCTCTTTAAACTCACCTTTAAAACATGACTACATCACTGTGGGTATTGGTCATGACCTTGGGTAGTGGCGTGTGACACACAGACCTGGACAGGGGGGCCGCATATGATCCGGCTCACTTGTGACCATGCCTAGAAAGTCAAAAAGCACACCACACCCAGAGTCATGGATAGATCATTTTATTGCTCTTTATGTTGGCTCCTTCCCAAACACTTTGCAGCCTCCATCTTGGCTTCTTTTCCAGGAAGTTGAAACTGCCTGATTCTTACCATCTTCATGCCGTCCCTCTGCCCCCCACAGAATATTTCAAAATCAACCCCGAAACAGGAACTGGCACAGCCCAGAGGCATCTAGGCCTATGTTAAAGTGGGGGTGGGGAAGAGCAAGGGGTCCTCAGGGGAGCATCACACTGGGGGGGAGTCACACGGTGGGGGGGGAGTCACACTGGGAGGAGTCACACCGGGTAGGTGTGATAGGACAGGCAGTGTCTCAGTCCAGGAGTTCCAGAAAGTTCTGAAACAGCCACCGCTGCCAGGGAGAATCATAGCACAGTCTACAAAGACAAGCGGCCTCCGTGAGGGAGGCGCTCACTTCCCCTTACCATAGATAAAAATAAAAGCCACAGAGCACTCCAACCGAACACCACACACGACAAACTCCACATCCCCAGATCAACTCCCTCAGAGGGGCATGTGTTTCAGGGGCAGGGACCACTGACCCCAGGGGCAGTGGACGGCAGCTTTGGTGGCTCTGTGGTCTGACCTGACATGGTGCTGCAGGCCCAGTGGGGCAGAAAGGAGGCTCTGTTTACAGAAGACACCCTTATTTCTTCAAGGCAGTGACTGGTGTCCTGGGTGCTTTTTCAGTACATGGGGAAGCGTTTCTAAAGAGCACACCACAGCAAGGGCAAAGGGCTTAAATGTGGATTTTGCCTGAAGGGGACACGCCGAGTCTATAGCTAGTCTGTGCTGTCAGAGCCCAAGTCTGTGCCTGTTGCTCAGTAGCATGCAACCCATGTTGATTGCATAGCTGAGGAAATAATCCAAGGTAAAAATCCTGTTCCCCTAAAAATGCAAGACGGTAACCCTTTCTTCGGTTATAAAATGGGGCTCTTTAACCCTTCAAAGTAGAATTGATATTTCTTATATTCCTGGCCCTAAAGGACCTTCTTTATTTAAATAATTTTATTTTTCATTTTTTAAAATATTATTTATTTTACTCATATGTTTGTGTGCCTGAGTGTGCAGAAGCGCATGGAGGTCAAAAGAGAGCATTAGATCCCCTGGAACTAGAGTTAAGAGGTGGTTGAGAGGCACTATTGTGGGTGCTGGGAACTGAACCCAGGTCCTCTGCAAGAGCAGCAAGTGCTCTTAACCACTGGGCCATCTCTCCAGACCCTACAAATTTTATTTTTATTTATGTATATGAGTATGTGCACAGGCGTTCCGTGCTCCTCAGGGGCCAGAAAGGGTACTGTGTCCATTGGATCTGGAGTTACAGACAGTTACGGGTGCTGGGAACCGAACTTGGGTCCTTTCCAAGAGCAGCAAGCACTCTTAATTGTGGACCTCTCCAGCTCCTGGGGGCTTTTCTAATTGAAGCAGAGGGGATACATTTGCCTGTATCTGGATGGAAGGACTTTGGAAAGTGTGCTGGGGAATTCTACCTCCAGAGCAGTAGCTGGCCGAGAACCCATAGCTGAGGCTGGAACCTGACCAGCATCCTTGGACATTGCAGCCAACCTTCTAGAGGAGGGATAGGTTATTTCTTAGGCTCTGGGGAGGCCCAAATCTGGCTGGTGGTGAAGAAACTATGTAGCTGTCGGGAGGGGACAGTGTCCAGAATAGGCAGGATGGTGGGAAGAGGGGCCCATGGACTGGTCAAAGAATTGAGGACCAGGCAAGAGAAGAGGAGTAACATTGACAGGGGGGAGCATCTTTACATACTGAACTTTGGACCACGGATGCTAGTCTGGGGAAGGAGCCCCCCAAATTTGGGCAGCCTGCATCCAGAGCGAGTGAAGAACTCTCTTCGGCTGAGATTTATTTCCAGAAGATTCTAAGCAGAACGATTGGACCCTCAGGCAGCGGGGACTCTGCATGTGCAGGAAGATGGGAGATGGTGAGAGATAAGGAATGAGTGGTTGGAGGGAGCCACCATGAGGCCCCCGAGGGAGGTGAATGGAGTGATGGTGCCATTAAAGGTATACCAGGACCCTGGTCCCGTCCTTGTGGTCTACCTTGAACCTAAGAGCAGGTGCTGGAAGAGCCAATCACCCCAGAGCCTCCTTTCTCTCTCCCTTCATTCTGATCTAGAATAGAGGCTGAGGATTCTTGGGGAACTGTCTGACTACATGATTGCGAAGTCTGGTTTTCCCTGCCAGAGCTCTGCACACCAGCCCTGTTTCCAGCAATTTTCAGTGGGGGATGTTGGGCTTACTGGGGGGTAACTCCAATGGACACAGAGGCCCTTTCCAGGGACAGCAAGGCACAAGTACCCCCAATCCCATCCACTTCTTGAAAGGGAAGGACTTGGGGGCACAGGAAGGACCTGGAGATTACAGGGGAGGAGGGTAGGCCAGGGCCCCTGCCAGTCAGGGCACCATGTGCCACCACTTAAAGGTGAAGGGTTTCCTACGGACATTGGTGCCACAGTGCACCTCCCCTAGGAACTTGTGGTAGGCAGAGATGTCGTCAATGAAAGTGCAGGCAAGGCCCAGGGGCTCCAGCAAGCTTCGAACATGTGTCTCCAAGCAGCACACCTCCTCCACCTGGGGCCCGAAAGGTTTGGGGATGCCCAGGTCCTTGTCCAGCACGATCATGTTCACCTGGGAGGGAGGGAGTGTTTAGGGAGCAGCCACTGTTTGCCTACAGGGGTCAAGACCCCAGGTCCCTGTTACTGTCCTGTGTAGGAGGTGTTATCAGGATCCTTCTCTAGAACTGGGGAAACTGAGGCCCAGATTGAACCAAGCCTCATTTGTGCTGTGACCTTTCGCAAAGAACTTGCCTATCTGTTAAAGTAAATAAAGGGTCTGGGGATACTTAGTGAGAAAGCAAGGTTAAGCCTACCACCCCTAGCAGGGAAGGGAGGGCCTCAGAGAGGACAAGCGGCAGAGGCGGGCTCACACAGCAACTCAGCTGGGCCTTTCTGGACCGGCTGCGCGCAGCTGGGCTGGGCGTAGCATGAGGGGCTGGGGCTGGAGGGTCTCACCATGTTAGGGAAGAAAGCCCTGGCCTGGCGGTCTTCATCCATCTTGAACAGAGCGGGCAGGTCAATGATGTCCCTCTCAGTCAGCGCCAGCTCCTTCTTGAGGATGTCACGGTTCCAGTCCAGACAGCGCTGGGGAAGAGGGAAGGAGGGGACACACCTGTCACTCTGCCTGTATTCCAGAGAGACTCCTGCTTAGCTGGTGTCCCTGTTACCTCTCCAGAGTCTCTCCATCAGAGCGAAGGGACAGTAGTTTTTGTTTATTTTTGTTTGTCTGTTGTTGTTGTTGTGTGTGTGTGTGTGTGTGTGTGTGCGTACGCGCACATGTATGAATGATATGGTCTCTCTGTGTAGCCCAACTGGGCTATCCTGAAACTCTCTTTGTAGATCAAGCTGCCCTTGAACTTACCTAGACCCGACTGCCTCTTCTGACACTTGGATTAAAGGCGTGCACCATTATGCCCACCCCAATGGTTCATTTTCAAAAATAACTTTTGAGGCCCAGCTACCAATGAACAGAAAATGCTAGAGACTCCTGCTAATGCCTGCTAACCTAGCAAACCCCTAAAGGCTCTATTAGCCTAGACCCCCACAACTTAAACTTTACAGTAGAAAATTGCTAGCACCCGAGCTTGTCTAACAACCGGCAGACATGACAGTCATGCACCTGACAAACCGTAAAATAAAGAGACTGGAGTCAGCCCAGTCCTTGCTGAAAACACAAACTTAAGTGGCAGAGACTCAGGTGACCCGGTAAGGTTGTGCCCCCTGATTATGGGGCTAATGAGGAAAGTGTGTGTGTGGGTGGTGCTGGCCTCAGGGTTTAAACACTTTCTCCGCCGTCAATCACTGCACCTGCCGCCTGGGCTTCTGGCCTTGGCAAAGCTGTGAGATAAACTGCCTGGCTTCTGCTAGCCTGCGGCTCCAGGGCTCTTGTTACAGAGTGTGGGGCTGTGTGTGTCTCTGTTTCTCACAGGGGTCACGGAGGGATAATCAGAGGTTGGGACCCAAGTAGCCAGGGAGGCGTTGGCTCTACTTCAGTGGGTCCTATGTAGCTCCCCTTGGACTCCGCTGTCCTGCCATGCGTCCTGCAGAGCGTGGATGGGTTGTACCAGATCCTCTGACCTTCAGGGCCCTTGCTACTTCCTCTCACCCCAGCAATAAGGCCAGGGGTGAACAGTGACTCAGGACTAAGCAAACGGGTGCTCGGAAACTCCCTGTCCACAGTGATCAGTTCAGGTGGACCCACGTCAGACTGAGATCAAGCTCTTTTCAAATGCTGTGGGGCAGCTAAGTCTTCATGGATGGCATGCAATATTTACACGAGGCTTTGAACTTCTACAGCCATGAGGGCACCTGCACATACCAACGAACACGGAGCTAGAAGAGCCGGGAGCCCTGATCAGCCTGTGCCTGAGATCCACACAACAGCAGGATTCTGTGCTGGAATAAACCTTAAACAAACCCTGCCCGACCCTGACCAAGGCCCTGTGTTGAAACTCCAGCCCCTTCCCCTCACTGCCATTGCCCAACTCAGTTGCCTACTGTGACCTACATCCTGATAGCAAGGGCAAGACAGAGTCTAAATAGAAAACCACCTTCTCTGGGTTTGCATGTGGCCTCAGAAGTTGCACTAACTCCTCACTCCCCAAACTTCCTATATAAACCCCAAGCATCCCCTTTGGCAGACACCCCTTTCCCTGTTGTGTCTGCCCCCCACTGTTTGAACAAACAGTCCAGGCCGTTGAGGCCAATTCCAGTCTATCTTCTGTCTCTTTAACTGCCTCAGAAATCTAAAGCTTTGCGCTCTTCTTTTGTTTGTTTTTTCAAGGCAGGGCTACTCTGTGTGGTGGCCTTGGCATCCTGGAACTTGCTCAGTTGACCAGCCTGGCCTTGAACTCATAGAGATCCACCCGCCTCTGGTTTACAGGCTGTTGTAACTCAGTTTAAGCAGTGCTAGGGATTGAATCCAAGGCTTTCCGTGCAAGGCAAGCAAGCGCTCTACCAACGGAGCTGTCTCCCGCCCTGGGCATTATTTCTGGCACTCAGAGTGTTGTGCCTGGATCCAACCCTTCAGGGGTGTGAACTCCTTAAGCTTCAACGTGAGGGGTGCACTTGGGCCAGCATTGCCCCGGATGGCAAGTCTGAAGCATTAGTGAGTTTTAAGCGCGGGGCGGAGGGGGGGAAGTGGGGGAGTCTTCTGTGAACCCTTTTCTAATAGAACACTGGGGCTCTGAACTTGTCCCCTTAACGGTTCATTTTCAAAAGCAACCTGAGGCCCCGCTACAAATGAACAGTAAACGCTAGACTCCTGTTAATGCCTGCTTGTCTCTCTAACCCCCAAAGCTCTATTAGCCCAGCCCCCCAAACTTAAACTTTACAGTTGAAAACTGCTAGCAGCCAAGCTTTCCTGACAACTGGCAGGCATGGCAGTCATGTTCCTGACAAACTAGAAAAGGAACAGGGTGTAAGACAGAGACTGAAATCAGCATAGTCCATGCTGCTTTCCCAGGTTTCCCAAGTCTCCCGCTGGGCTCTCAGCGCCTTGAGCCCCCTGCCTCTGTCAGCACGCTGGAGGAAGAGCACAGCAAGCAGATCCATCAGGTGCTTGTGGAGGCCCCTCTGGGCCAGGAGCCCCAAGCCCTTGACCTTTCTCCATCAAACCAGCACCGCCCCCCCCCCGCCCCACCGCCGCGCACGCGCGCATGCGCACACGCACAGAGGCAGCCTTGTGCAGGGGGCCCCTCCAGCCCTGTTCCCGCACCTGGAAGTACTGGTTTTCCTGCGAGAGGCTCTCGTTGGACAGGATCTTGTTGATGGTGATGCGTTTGCTGCTCATGCCCCCCAGGCCTGTGGGGATCAGAGAATGACAGGAAATCTTAGCTGCCTGGCTGGGTGTTCCATCTGAGCTACCCGTTGGCAGGGATGGGGTGGACTGGGGTGGGGTGGTCTCCTACCCAGGGAAGCACTATACATTCCTTTCTCTACACCCACCATGTCCCTGAGCCAGGAAGCAGGTGTGGGCATTTTGTTCTCTCTGGCAGGAGGAGCAGCTACCTAGGTGCCCCATTAGACTGTTAGCTGATCCAATACCCTATGCTGGAGAGAGCCCGCTTTTGACTCCAACTCCACAGCCCAGAGGCTTCAGTGATACCCAAGTGCCTGCTATCTGTTCTTTGGTCCCGCTGCTAGGGATGGAACCCAGGACCTCATACACACTAGATAAGCATTCTGCCATAGAACCACATCTCCCAGCCAAGAAAGCATTCTTTTGAAAGTTTAATAATGTGGATTAACTTAGCAGCGACCCCACCGTGTACCTGTGAGGTAGCTGCTGCTGTTAAAGGTGAAGAAACTAGAGGCATAGAAGTCCATGATTCTTGAAAGTTCCACCCACACTACAAGTGGCCACACAGCAGCCTGGCTGCAGGACTGTGAGCTATATAGATTGGCTTTTCGAGACAGGGTTTCTCTGTGTAGCTCTGGCTGTCCTGGAACTCGCTCTGTGGACCAGGCCTTGAACTTAAGAGAGATCCTGCCTCTGCCTCCAGAGTGCTGGGATTATAAAGCTGTGCACCACCACTGCCTCATATATTTAATTAAAATTTTTTCCTTTTAAATTTTTTATAGGGTCTCTCTATGTAGTGTGGGTTGGCCTTGAACCCACAATCTTCTGCTTCAGCCTCCCAAGTGCCAAGACCTGCTATATTTGATTTTTGTTTGATCTAGGAAGAGCCTGGCAGCTCTTTGCACATCCCAGACTTGTGGCACCACAGTATCAAAGAGATCAGGGCTATGGGACCAAGCCTCATGCCTGGAAACCCAGGAAAAACTCGCCATCAAAAGTGGGTCTGTCCTTGACACTGGCAACACTCAGTCGCACTTCTTGGACAAGGAGGACGGAAGCATAAGCATTAACCAGTGGACTCCGAGTGTCAGATACTAGCCCGAGATGTGGCACAAAGTAATTTAAGAAAAAAAAATGCCAAACGGGCCAGAGACAGTAGAGGTTATTGTTCAGTGCTGTAATATGTTGGATTCTAAGTGGTGAGAATGACGAATAGGTTGTGCCTATTTTACCACAGTAAGAGCGTGCAGAGGTGCTGTGGCTCTCTCACCCTGTTGGCTGGCGGGATCCTCTCTCATGATTAATTCAAGGGCAAAGCTCATCTCCAGGCCTGCCCTACTTTGGAGGGAGATAGAGTCTTGCTCCAGGCCCTGCAGGCCCTGCCAGCTGAAACCTCCAGCCTCAGCAATGCGTCTCTCCCCCTCTTTACATTTCTGGGACATAGGGGTGAAGCAGAAGAGGGTGTGGCTTAGCAGTAGAGTTCATGACCATGGAGGGAGGTCTTGGCTTCCATCCCACTGTTTTGAAAACACAAGCTCCTGGATGCAGATCACATGGCAGTCTGGGGTCCTTTAGTCCCTCTCTAAGTTTGGTACCCTTTCAAGTACTAGTTCTGAAGACATACTTTACCCTTCTCCCTTTTGGATGTCCTGGAAGTAAGGACCCTTCTGCCCCCACCCCTGAAGTACTAGGATTCCAGGTAAGCAGCACCATACTTGGGTTAGGTAGGTGCTGGGGATTGAACCCAGGTCTCTGTGCATGCTGGGCAAGCGCTCTACTACCTCTGCATCCCTAGCCATGTGTGAAGTTTGGTTTGGTGGTAGAGCTCCGTGTTCAGAGACAAGGTCCTCTTGAGGGCTTTCTGGGCTTCCAGCTAAGGGTCTGTGACCACTTACTGTGGCAGTCTGAAGGTAACTGGCCCCATAATCTCAGAGGGAGTGGCACTATTAGGAGGTGTGGTTTTGTTGAAGTGGGTATGACCTGTTGGCGGAAGTGTGTCACTGTGGGGGGCGGGCTTTGAGGTTTCCTATGCTCAAGATACTGCTCAGTGTATCAGTCAACTTCCTGTAGCATGCAAGATGTAGGACTTTCAGCTACTCTCCAGCACCATGTCTGCCTGCATGCACCATACTCCCTGCCATGATGATAATGGACTAAACTTTTGAAACTGTAAGCAAGCCCCCTCAATTAAATGTCTTTATTTATGAGAGTTGTCATGGTCATGGTGTCTTTTCACAGCAACAAAAACCCAAACTAAGACACTCACCCTTGAACATAATGGCCTCCCCGTGGCCTTCCTTCTGCTTCTCTCGGAAGAGCTGGTAGCAGGCTGAGGTGCTGGCCATGAGCAGCCGAAACTCCTGCAAGAGATGACACTGTCAGGGAGGGAAGGTGGCCAGGATGCCCGAGGGACTAGGGCCTCAGCTGCAAAGCACTGCATGCCTCCCATGCTGAGTGTCACTGGCTTCCTGGGAAGGTCTTTCTCTCTTAGGACTGTGTCTCACTTTTCTTCCATCCTGGACAACAACAGCAGGTCGAAGTACAGACCCCAAAGTGACCTGAGATGGCAGGAAAGGACGTCTCCAGAGGGCTAGGCAGTTTGCAGAGGACCCAGGGACACACAGCGGCAGACAATCCTTTCATTTCAAAAAAGAACAAACTTGCCCAGAGCCTTTGGCTCAACCCCATTCCCTAGAGTGTTCTGACCAATGAGCCTTTTTCTAGGTGTGACTGCTGAGTGCATGAATGGCTAGTCCAAATTGAGATGGGCCCTAAGAGTAGACTAGGAAGATCTGGCTTGAGAGAAAAATGATAAAAAATAATAATTTTTGCATGGGGCTGGCATGGTTGGCAAAGTGCTGGTTCCACGAGTATGAGGACCTGAGTTTGGGTCCCCAGGATTTACTATGGGGTAAAGACAGTCAGGCACTATACAGCAATCTCAGCACGGGATGGGGTGTGGGGTGCTGGGAGGTGTGGTGGTTTGAAGAAGAATGAGCCCTCATAGGGGCACAGGAGCATGGCTGTCTCTTTACGGGTGGCCTAGGGTGTATGTGCTTGGAGTTAATCTAAGGGGAAATATCTCCTGCCTCAATGCACTCTAGTCTTGGGACCAGCTCACCTTTGTGCCTGGGATGGGGACGAAGGTCATAAACTCGTCTACATGACCTACAGTCA
This sequence comes from Ondatra zibethicus, assembly GCA_004026605.1. Lineage (NCBI taxonomy): Eukaryota > Metazoa > Chordata > Mammalia > Rodentia > Cricetidae > Ondatra > Ondatra zibethicus. The sequence continues at coordinate 45,537 of PVIU01009876.1, read as the reverse complement.
GCCAATCAGAGTAGAGCTCCACGGGCGCCTGCACCTGCTGGGCCTGCAGAAAGTCACGCACCACCTTGGTCATCCTCCGGCCTCCAGACCTAGGGCAGGGTTGGAGAAGAGGAATCTTTTAGCAGGTTATCCCTGTGCCCCCGCACCAGAGCACCCCCAGGATGAGACGTTCAGCATCTGGAACCCAGGCGCCATCTGGGTGTGCGCAGGTGGGAGCCTGAGCTGAGACCCTGGTGCAGGCAGAAGGAAGTGGAGTCCCAGGCGGGATGGTGCATTGGCCACAGTCAAACCTATGCGGAGGGCTTAGAGCTCAGCCTTTGCCCTGGAGTGAGCAGCTGAGGTCGGCTCCCATGCTCAGCGTGGAATTGACATGTCTATGACTTCCACCATCTCCTCTGAGGCAGGGCAAAGGCTTGGCACGCCACTAAGGTGCAGAAAGTAGCTGCAGAGCGGATGGGTGACCACTAGGCTTGGGGAGGGTGGGCTAATGGCCATTATCCACGTCCCTGTAACAGTAGAACATTCTAGGTGGGTCAAAGGGACTTGACACTCAAATCCTGGGTGACCTCTGGGTTCAGGCAGCTCTTGAGAAGTAAGGACCCAGACTGCTTACTTTCTCCCAGCAACTGTTTGGATCAGGGTAGAATCTGCCTTTTCATTGACTGGGCAGAGTACGGTTATCATGGACAGCCAAAGGAGCCAGGAACTCACGCCTGTGAGGCAGGGCCATGCCTTGCTCTCTTCATTTACAGGCAGCCCCGCTCTCCCCTGTCCTCTGCCAGAGTGCCTTCACCAAGTTCCCATGCCCCTTCCCCTCCTGGCCTACATTTCACCACACACCCTCCCATTTATGGAAGAGGATTACTGGGTTGCATATTAGATCTTAATTTATACTTAGGTGTAAAGGCTAACGTGGCTTTCTTTCTATGAGTGTCTATTGATTTGCAGCGCATCGCGACGGGATATTTCCCCCTTAGATTCACTCCAGGTACATACACCCCAGACCACCCCTAAAGAGACAGCCATGCTCCTGTGCCTGCCACCCCCAGGCCCACCCTGGATTATCTTACAGAGGGAAACTGCTCCCGATGAGGATCCGGCCAAGAGGGTACGCCTTGCCATTCACTGTCACTGGGGGACTGACCTCCAGATTCCCAAAGGAGTCGAGGCTGGTGACTTTCTCAAAGAGGGACTCCCGGGTCACATAGCCGAAATCCGGGCCCTGGGCACAGAGAGGGTATACATCTGCCTTGAGCCTCCTGCAGCCAGGAGGTATACATCTGCCTTTAGCCCCAGCAGCCATTCTGTGGTGATAGCTGGTGATGCCTGCAGCCCGGAGCTCTGGATTCTCCGCCTCAAGGATGGCTGTTACCCGAGGCTAGCTTATTGCCATTAGGAAGTCCGTGAGAGGTCTGACACAGCGAGGGAGTAAGTGTGGGTGCGATGTGAGGGTGTGCACCCCATCTCTGCCTAAGCCCTGGCCCCTAGGCATGGCACACATGTGATATCAAGATCTGGCCTCACAGGTTCTAGTGACCTTCCTGGCCATCTCAGAATCTCCCTGGCCCTGGGTTTCCATTTCTGTGAGAAGCGTCTTCAACCAGGAGGCCCTAGGCAAGGTGATGAACTGATCATCTTCCCCTCCCC
>PVIU01009876.1:0-43790 GCA_004026605.1 Ondatra zibethicus | reverse complement strand
AGTTCCTGGCCTGGCTATAGCTCTAAAATGAGGGCAAAGAGACACAGCCAGGCATCAGTTAAGGCGGTGAGCAGCAGGAGGGACTGGTTACTGTCAGTGACTAGGTTTGGGGGCTTGTTTGTCACTGCAGTCTTACCTAGTGACCGCTGACTGATAGTCACTCCTACCCAGCCCAACAGCAGCACCCGCCCAACAGCGGCACCTGTCCATCAAGCCCACAGCTGGCCTCTTGGTCCATAGTGCTTCAGCAAACTGGATCTTACACAAGAAGGAAGATTCTACCTGTCCCTGCCCTGGATTTTAAGATTCCATACACACACACACACACACACACACACACGCATATGTATATATATATTCATATATTCTCCATTCATTCTTTTTTGATTAAAAAAAAGTAGGAATCTTCTTTGGGACTTTGTATTAGAGCAGGGAGTAACTTGTGTGACCCAAAAAGCCAAACCAACCAACACAAAGACCTTGTGTGGTAGGCAGATAAGGCTTACACTGCTTCAGCTGAGAGGCTCAAGGGACAGGCACGCCCGGTGGGGTGGATGGCAGGAGCTTAGCGCTTTCTCGCCTGGGGGCCTTGTTGGCCATGTGTGAGCTGGCCACAGGTGGCAGCTGGGGCTTTATAGTGTCACACAGGCCGGCAGGCACGTAGCACAAAGCCGGGCCTGGCCCAGCTTCTGGGAACAATGCAGTCGGGCCTTGGCACCAGGCCAGGCTGGAGCACTGAAGACAGCTGGAGCCCAGGGGAAGAGAAAGGACAGGGCTGGGCACTTGGTTCTTGTTCCTGCTGCCTGTGGTAGCTCTGGGGTGGTCAGTTTGATGGCCCTCTCCCCTAGCGTCAGGGAAAATGAACAGTACGCACATGGAGGGCCTCTGAGGGCAGCCTCCAGACCACGATGGCCACTGATGAGGCCTAGTGACAATGCCTTGTTTGAGTAACAATCTTGGGTGACATCCCCCCGTTTTCCAGAAGCACACACTGAGCTTCATGTAAGTTCAAAAGCCTGCCCAAGGCCCCATCTTTGATACGGAGGTGCTGTTCAAGGTCAGGTTTCTCTCTCATCCCAGAGTGGTGCTCCCATGCCGCTCCTGCCCCCTCTCCAGAGGGGACTTGGGAAGGGTCACCTCTGAATGACCTGACATCTATAGCAGGATCTGTCCTTCATGTGACCGTGGGAAGGCCAGATCTGCTGGTGTCTCTGTAACGTGCCCCACACGGGCTTCTGGCTCAGTGTGAAGGGCGAGGATGCAGAGAGGCAAATTTCAGTCCTCCACGTGGCTCGAAGCCACAAAGTAGGGACGACAATGGCCTCGAGGATGGGGAGAAGAGTCAAACTGCTTTCATGAACCTCGCGGCACTGAGATTCACATCCACAAAGTCCTGATGAGCGTTGACATCTGTAGGCTTCTGTTTTGCCTCCTTGAGACCCCCCATAACTACAAGTTGGAAGGTTGGGGCAGCTGCAGGGGCCAAGGACTCTGGGACTGGGCCTTGCTCTGGCTCCCATGGTTCTCATTTCCCACAAGGCAACTCCCAGTTTAGAGGCTGCATTGGACCTCAGGGCCCATGGACCCATCTTGCAGATGAGAAAACAGAGGCTCTGCATGGAAGACTATAGTTATTTTGGGGTGCCCCATATTTCTTGACTGTGTTGTCCTCTAAAAGTCCCCACTGTCACCCCCAGGTGGCCCCCAACATCTTACCAGGAGCTGCTTAATGGGGAAGTCCTTCAGGTTTCCATCTCGAGGGGAGTCTAGCACCACTGGGAAGCCTTTGTGGGGTGCCTCAATGTAGCCAAACTCAATTTCATCCTGTGGAGGAGAATAAGGAGCGCTTTTAGCTGTAGTGGTACCCATGGATGTCTGGAGCAGGATGGATGGGCCAGTTGGATGTGGAGGCAGAAGAGGGGGCTGGAGAATATGAGGTCAGCCTGGGCTACATATTGAGACCCTGGTTTAAAAAACTCAAGCACAAGGGGCTGGGACTATAACCCAGGTGCTGGAGTGCTTGGCTAATGTACATCAACAAGTCCTGGGTTCGAGCCCCAGGGCTACATACACTGAGCACGGGTGGTACATGCTTATGTAACCATGTAATTGTAGCCCCTGGGAAGTGACTGAAGGAGGATAAGAATTTCAAGGTCATTCTTTATTACACAGTGAGTTCAAGGCCAGCCTGGGATATGGGAGACCTTGGTACAGAACCAACAAGCATAAAAAGCATGAACAAACCAGGCGTGGCCACGTGCGCCTGTAATCAGCGCTCAGAAGGCAGAGGCCAGGAGCTTGAGAGTGTAAGGCCAGCCTAGGCTATGAAGTGAGAACCTAACTCAAAAATCACAACAAAAGCAGAGACAGTGAGATGGCTCAGCAGGTAAAGGAACTTCCTGACAAGCCTGGCGACCTGAGTTTGATTCCTGGGACTCAATGATAGAAGGAGAGAACCAACTGCTCCAAGCTGCCCTCTGACCTCCTCTGTATGTGGGTTGTGGTGTGTGCACCACCCCAACAAATCAACACAATAAGAAGATCTAACACAAAATAAACACAAAAGAGCTTGGCTTGGGAAGTGAGTCTCATTCACAGTGTGCCTCTGGCCCCCAGTTCTCCTGGTAATAAGCAAATGATGGCATCTTCCACAGCTTGCCTCTGCCCATAGCGAAAGTCACACAATGATCGCTTAGTGATACTGACCTCATTTCAAAAACATAGCTATATCTTAACTATATTCCATTCCAAGAATCAGTTCAAGCATATTCTGTGTCTTCAGTCACAGGCTAACCTTTTTCTTTTTAACTGCCACAGAGTTCTCCCCGTGAGGTCATCACCAGCCCCCAAGGATGGATACAGATTATTTTAGTCTAGGCCACCACTAGAAGCCACACTTGTTTGCCCAAGTCTCTATGCACACGAGCAGACGGCGGAATACACACACACACAGGTAGCTGGGTACCAGGGTATTCAAAGCAAGCCTCTTTGAGCCAGAGCCCTTGCTGCGTCCTTCCCCGGGGCCAGCCAGGCCCCTCTCACCTGGATCCAGCGGTCTCCCCGATTCATATACTGGAAACAAACTTTCAGTTCGCAGTTGGTTTTCTCCACCAGGTTCTTCACCTCCTTCAGGAACAGGTAATTGTCCTTCATGCTGAGGAGTATAGGAAGAGGCCAAGAGGAAGAGTGGGGGAGGGCAGGGGATACACAAGTGCCACCCGTCTTGGGTGGTCGCAGCTGCTGTCACTCTGAACTGAGTTGTGGTGATGAAGCCCCGTCTGTGTCCATAGCTACTTTGTAAAGGCCACTGGGGCCATGGGCCACATAAGCCCACCTGCTTCCACAGTTTTTGTCAAGGTCACATGGATAGATAAGACAAGGAAGGGACCTATGACCCCCACATGCTCTCTGGTTCCCCAGATTTGAGACAGTGCTGTCCCTGGGGTATGGGAAATCCTGGCATGAAGGGCAGGGTGGGCAGAGGGCCCCTCTGGAGCTGTCAGCCATACACATGTGGATCCTTCTTGCCCTTCCTGCTCATCTTGATGTGCCAACCAAGCACAGAGTAGACACTCAGTAAAGACTGCGAGCAAGATGAGCCAGGAACCTAGCTGCACACAGTAGAGGGCTCTGAGTGGGAAGAGGAGGAGGAAACGCGGCCTTTGTTACATACAGCCAGAGCCAGGACAAGTGCGTAGATGCAGAGGCGTCATCTCTGCCCTCACAGCAAGCCTGTGGTTTGTGCACTTCAGGGAAACCGAGGCACAGAGAGACCACATGAACTGCTGCAGGTTAAATAGCTGCTAAGCGGCGGAGACAGAACTGGATTTAAGTCAGTCTGACCCTGAAGCCTAGCTAGCTCTTGGCCACTCTGCCACACTGCCTTGTAGACCATGCCTGCCCCTTACCAGCACACAAACACTGTGACGGGAGGCAGGATGCTGGGGGTCATGATCCACGGTGCGATCCGGAACGTCACAGTGTCTGTGAAGATGGGTGTCAGTGGGATGCCCTGGGTGTGGGAGAGAAGAGGAGCACCAGTGAGCCACATTGGGGTACCTGTGGTCCCTGCTTCCCTCTTGGTGGGTGAGACCGACAACAATGCATTTACTGAGCACTTAATGTATGCTGAGAACGGTGCCAAGTATTGTTTTTATGTGTATGTACACGTCTTTGTTTCTGTGTGTGTGTGTATGTGTGTGTGTGTGTGTGTGTGTGTGTGTGTGTGTGTGTGTGTGAGAGAGAGAGAGAGAGAGAGAGAGAGAGAGAGAGAGAGAGAGAGAGAGATATATGCCCATGATGGCTAGAAGAGGACATCAGGTTCCCCTAGAGCCAGAGTTACATGCAGTTGTGAGCAGCCCAGAGCCAATCATGTGGTTGCTGGGGAATGAAATCCACACTTCTGGAAGAGCAGCAAGTGCTCTTGATTGCCGAGCCATCTCTCCAGTTCCATATACCAAGTATTTTTGCCTGTACCAATTCATTCCCAGGGGATAGATGCTACTACAACCCTTACTTTTCAGATGGGGGAACTAGGAACTGTAGAGGCCTTGCACTATCCTGCACGCACACTTTGCCCCATCGTTGTTACCAGGTCTGAGCCAGGGGTAGCATTTCACAGGGGAGGCATGTGGCTCTCACCTCGGCCATATACTCCAGCAGACTGACGTGGATGGAAACCAGGCCTGAGAAGCTCTCGTCGGGGAAGCGGAGGCCTTCCACAAAGAACAGCAGCTCCGCAGAGCCACCCGTGTACTTCACCACGTGGAACAGCTTCTGCCGGCCCAGGATGTGAATGTAGCGTTGGCCGAAGAAGGGGTCTGTAGGGGGAGGACCCACGTTAGGACCCTCTCCCATCAGGAGGTCAGGGAGCTGGGGGCAAGGGGCAGAGTGACTAGACCTTTAGACACAGAGAGATGCCCAGTGAGAAACAGCACAGGACGGTGCAAACTGGTCATTGTCATAGTCTGGGCACCCTGTGTGCCAGCTGGCTTCTGGCTTCCTCGTCTGGAAAACGAGCTGCCTGGGGAATGAGGGCAGATGGGGATGGCATGGCTAACACAGCAGTAGGGAGGTGTTAGTCCCATTTTACAGAGGAGGAAACAAACTCAGAAAGCAGAAATGGCTGGGCAGGGCCAACAAGTCACATCTAATTCCAAATGCCAAGTTCCTATTCTTTTTGTATGAATAAAACACGAGTGCGCCATTTGTTTTCCGTATCGTGGAAGCTCTGCTGTGTAGATCTTGGGTGGGAAGGAAGGCGCTCCTGCCCCATGAAACCGCCAGCCCTTTACAGTGATCTCCCCTCTGCCTGGAAGACCGGTGTCCTCAACCCTTCCTTTGTAGATTCCTAGAGAGCAAGCCAGGGTCCATTCCGCATCGCAGCCTGTACAGAATACATGCTGCCAGGGTGAGAGACGGCCCTGCCAGGCCATCTGCCTGTCTGGCACATGGTCATGTTTAATAAACGTTTGTTGAATGAAGCAATGGCTTCCATCAGTACCTGTGGGAGAGGCCCATGGGGGATTTCAGGGCTGGTTCAGAGTTCATGAATTGAATTACTTGGGCCAGCACAAGCAAAGACCTTCAGGAAGCCCAAGGCCACGGGGCAGCCTCTGTGTCTAAGTGATGCTCAGTGGTGATAAGACAGCGGATGTGGGGAGCATCTAACGGCAGTGTCACGGTGGAGAGCTTGTCTGTTACTCAGGGTGGGAAGGGCAGGGAGGCAGGGGAGACTTCTGAGCAGAAGGAAGTGACTTTGAGATGCTCTTGTGGGGCAGCAGGGTGCCTGCGAGGATGTGGAGGGAAAGAGATACTTGCATTGGCAAAGGCCTGGAGATAGGACCCTACACAGTTCCACAAGCAGCTTCTTTAGGCCCTGCAAAGCTGGAAGGGCAAATCAGGCTCAGCTTAACGATTTCAATGACAATACATCAGCTAATGACCGGGTTAGAACATGAATCAGGACCATTCGCAGTCCACAGGGTTAAAATCTATCAATTCCAATGTGCCCTGAAATGCAGGCTTGAGACAGCATTTGCTTTAGGACAGGGTGCTCACCTGGACCCTGATTATGAATGGCACTATGAACAGGTGACCTCTTTGTCTTCCCATGTCAGAGGGACCTCAGACTAGGCATCCTCCAGACTTGGAAAGTTATCAACTTTCTGTGAACCCTATTGATCTCTCAAACAGATCACTCAATTGCTAACTTGGGGATAGCAGGCCTTGTCATAGGGTCAGACGACACAGCACCAATGACTTCAATAACCTTGGGCAAAGTAACACAGCTGGGACCTAAGGACCCTGCGAGGAGAATCCGGGTGTGGCTAGTGGTGTATCACTCACCACTCTGCCATCCAATGCCTTTCAGATGGGAGGCACAGACGTGGCATTTCAGCCTCTCAGAGGTGGAGCTGAGCGTTGAGATGCATACACCCTGACCCTGAAGGGCCCAAGCACCCTATCACAGCCCAGCATGGAAGGTGATGTCCTTCTTACCCCAAACTGCCAGCAGGTGCCCTACCCAGTCTCTGCTCAGGTCCAGTTGGATGTGTATCTGTGGTGGCTTCCCTACCCACAATATTCGCAAGACACAAGCTGCATGCACTTGAGTTGTTCTTAAGGGAGTAATGTCAAACATAGAAGCCACCCTGATTTTATAGAAGCCGTAGTTGTTGAATTTCCCTAGTCTCTCATGGGGCTTGGGAGAGAGGGGATGTGGCAGACCGAGGTGGTTCTGGTGGGAGGATGCGTTCTGTGCAGTGGGTGGCAGTTGGTGACTTTCTCCTCCCCTTGTAGCCTATGCCATGTGATTCACAATGTGTCTCTATTTGGGGCTGCTTTCTGGCAGTTAGTGCCAGCGCCAGGCCAATGGAACGTCACGCGGAAACAACACAGCCCTTGTTTCAAAGAACCTCCATCGCTGTTCATGGTCCCCAGTTTGGTGCAGAGCCTGCCACCCTCGGTGTGGCTGGCTGTCCCTGCAGGCACCAATGATGCAAGTCTATTGAGTGGCTCTCCAGCCCTGAGCTGGACCTGCCAGCCACCCTGGCCTCTCCTGAGCTTTGGTCATCTGCCCTGGATGCCCAGCACATGGCCTGATTTGGCACAACCTTTCCAGTTGCAAAGAGAGGGATAGTGTGACTGTCTGTCTCGGCTTGCCTGTGATGGAAGGGTGTCTTGGCATAACAAACCTTCCGTGCTAAAAATCAGGGAGGTTCCAGACAAATGGGGACACGTTGTTTACTGTGTCCTTGGAGGAAAAGTTGAGTCCCTTTTTGGGGGGTTCTAGGGAGATCTGAGACTGGAGGAGAAAGCTTCTAGGTCCTCCAAGGAGTACTGGAGAATTCTGTGGTAATAATCACCAGCTCATATAATTCCAATCAAAGAAATAGCTATTGTTGTACAGAGCTTTCCATGGGCCAGTGTGACAGTGGGGACCCCAGTGCAGGTCCATGCTACACCACAGAGGAGGCCCTCAGGGATTCCAGAGCCTGGCTCCTGACCTTGTGGGGAACTGGACTGTCTCTCCTAGGACACAGGTCAGGACACTGAAGTAACACGACGCATTACACACAAGGTACTCAGATTCCAACAAAATTCCCCATAGGCTCATATGGAAGAAAAGGATATTGGACCAAAGAGTAAGATTATTTGTCCCTTTTGCTGGGCCCTTGTGACTCAGTATTCTCCTGTGCCATTGTCTGTTTGATACAATGTAGACTCACTTGAGAAGGGAAGTCTCAATGAGGAACTGTCTAGATCAGGTTGGCCTATGAAAGTTATTCTTAACTGGTTAACTGAGGTGAGTTAATGTGGGTGGTACCATTTCATGGACTGGACCCTGCACTGAACGAAATGAAAAAAAGAGCTAAGCTGCTAAGGTGGCTTCCCTGCCATGATGGTCAGTAACTTGGAGCTGTGAGATGGAGTAAGCCCTTTTTCTTCTAAGTTGTCTTTGCCAGAGTGCCTAATTAGAATAAGCAGGAAATGCAACTAAGACACCTGGAGTCCATATCTAAGGGAAACTGACTAGGGAGGCAGACCCAGGAGCCATCCTTCCTGTGGGATGGAGGCCCGGCTAAAACATCTAGGGGACACTCTCCGTCGGCTCTTAGCGGGAGCTTTTTCTTGTCTGCTCAGGACCCAGTGAAGTGGAGAGGTGAGAATGGAGCCAGGCCTGGGTATCCTCCAGTTAGCAAAGCAAAGAAGCATCTAGAGAATGCCACAAGTCAATGCCCAGGCTGGGTCAAAGCCCCAGTTGGGTCCTCCTGGTCCCCTTCTCTCACATGGCGACTGTCATCTGGACCATGCAAACATCAACTTCTCAGCCCCCTGGGGCTGTGGAGCCAGCCTGACTTCAACCGTCTGTCAGAGCCCAGAGAGGAGCATCACAGGCCTGTCCACTAGTGTCCCAGCTAAGTCCCTCCTTGAGGTTAGGGTCCTGCATAGTGACTGCCTGTTTCTAGTGGATCTGTCCAGAATAGGTCCCATGGTGAGGCCCAAGGCTCTGGCCTGCAGACAGAAGGTCCCATAACACCTGACAAACTGCAAGATGCTTCACAGATGCTTCTTTGCGTGGGTAGAAGATCTTAACAGTTCTGCCCCAAACCCTCTGGGGCTGGGGATGCGGCTCAGATGTAGAGTGCCTGCCCAGCATGTACCAGGCTCTGGTTTGATCCTCAGCATCACATTATAGAGCATGAGGGTGGTGTGTGGTTGTAACCCCAGCACTTGGGCAGTGGCTGCAGAAGGGTCACATGGTCAAGGTCACCCTCCCTTCCCTACAGATGGAGTTAGAGACCATGGAACCCTGCCTCAACAAACAAAGACAAAACCCTGGGGTGACTCTTCGCTGTGCTAAGAATAAAATGCAAACCCCATCTTCACTCTGACCCTCCACACTCAGGGTGTGCTTTCTAAGCACAGACCCCCTCCCAGGCCTAGACTTTCTGCTTCTCTAAAGCACTGACCCAGTCCCCTCTTCCAAGCCTGCTGTACTCTGTGCCCATGCCTTAGCTTGTTCCACCCCAGCCCCTCTCCAGCCCCTCCCTAGCCCCTCCCTAGCTCCTCCCCAGCCCCTCCCCAGCTCTTCCCCAGCCCCTCCCCAGCTCCTCTCCAGTCCCTTCCCAGCCCCTCCCCAGCTCCTTCTCATTGTTTCCTTAGAGTCTCATGTCACTCCCCAGAGAGGCCTCTCAGGACCAAGTAGCCAGCTCAGTCTCTGTGCTAAAGCTCCCTGGGACCTTTCTTCTGACATGTCTTCCTCACTCAGGGGTGGCTCCTCCATGGCAGAGGGGGTGAGGGGACAGTTATGTTTACTGTATTGCTCCCCCCCCCGCCCCGGTGGCTCTATGGCACAAGCAACATAGTGGCATCCAGGACACCCTGTCACCACCAGGAGGAAGAAGGGCAGCCATGGCATCATCTCCAGGGAACTTTGAAAGTTAGAAGTGCCAGACAATACCTGGAGGAAGTGTATATCTAGCCTCAGGTATCATGAAGGCAACAGAACTCTGACTTCAAAGGCCCTTCCTCCCCTGGCCACTGGAGAGAAGTATGTGGACACAGGCCATTGAATCTCCTCGGGGGAGGAGAGATGTGTATCTGTAACTCTGTGGGCTCCACAGCCTGGGGCACCTGTGCAGAGAGAAGGCAGTGGCCACAAGGGCTTTGGGTGGGTGGGGGGCATGACGATCACTCACTCTCCACGTAGAACACGCCCACTTTGTCCGAGTCCGACACGGCAATGTAGAGGACTATCTCGTACCCGGCGGGCAGGCGGTCGGGACCTTTGGTCCGCAGGATCATCTGAGACATGTCCTTGAGGTCTGTGGGTAGATAAAGGGGGTTAGGAAGAGGGCCTGAGGGAGCTGGTCTCACCAAGGCCCCTCCTGCATGCATGCATCATGGGAACTACCCAGAAACCTAAGGGAAAGGAGTTTATCTCCCGCCTGGGAGAACTGGTCAACCTGTTGGGAATCTCCTTCTCTCTAGTCTTTTTTTTTTCATATGTAGACTAGGCTGGCCTGGAACTCACAATGTAGACCAGGCTGGCCTTGCACTTACAGAGCTCTTCCTGCCTCGTGTGTGTGTGTGTGTGTGTGTGTGTGTGTGTGTGTGTAAGTCAGGGAACAGCTTGCAGGAGTCTATTCTCTCTCTTTATCACATGAATTGAATTCAAGTCATCTGGCTTGGTGACAAAGTGCCTTTACCTTCTGAGCCATCTTGCTGGCCCCTCCAGGGTTTCCTCTACCCATGCCTGTAGAGGTGCAGCTGAACTGTATTTACAGTCACGACTTTTGAGTGCTAACCATTTGAATCATTATTTCCTGCCTCACCCCCTGCCCTGCCTGGGACAGGACACAGATGTTCCCATCACCCCCCCCAGTGTGGCCCCACAGGCACCTTCCTTGCTGTAGACCTTTTCATCACTACAATCCTCCGTGGGCAGCCAGGGTGTGTCTCGGTCACAGTTCACCAGCAGGATGGCCCCCTGGCCGTCAGGACCCCAGGTCCAGGATGCCTGCAACAGCAGGGACACAGGTCAATGCCTTCCCTGGTTCAATCCAAGGGCACTTTTCTGAGGGACAGATGTGGTTAAGAGTAGTTCCTGCCCACTGGGACAGCAGCTGGGACCTGGAAGGCTTGAAGGGCCCAGAAGGGACCCATATGATCACCCAAGTTCAAGAGCAGAGAGACAGGAAGACTGAATAGGGCATGTGGGCCTCAGCTCTGGTGTGAGGTGACCATGCCTGGCAGAGATGGTGGCAGGAACTGGCATTCCAGAACAGGCTTGAGGTGACTGATTCCAGACACGCTCTGAGTGTTCCCAAGGGGGCCACCACCTTGTCCTGCTTTCTGTCCTGCAGCCACAGGGCCCAGAGCAGACTCCAACTGGATCACACTGCTTCCCTGTTTGAAGCCCTCACTGTCAACCCAGATAAAGCCTGGATTCTCTGATCTTCCGTGAGGCTGGTGAGACCCTGGCCTTTGTCTCTTCACCCACTCCGCTCCAGCCACATGAATGTCCTCTGCACTCTAGGAGTTCCCAGACCTTTGCCACGCTGGTCCCTCTTCCCCAATCAACTCCACCACTCTTCCTAGACTCAGTGAACCTGACCCTCCTTGCAGGCGCCTTTCTGATGTCCAGGGCAGCTGTCCTGCTCTGTACACGGCCCTTTCTTTCTGTGTTCTCTCAGGAGCACTGAGGTCACTGATGGTGACAACTCAGTCACCTACAGCATTATTCCTTGAACTTTGGTCTCTCTAGGTTTTTGCTGTTCCCTGGGCCTGACCTGGTCCTAGAATATACAAGATAAATTTCTTGTTGTTTTGAGACAGGGTCTCACCGAGCTCAGGCTGGCCTCTGATTCACCATGTAGCAGAGGATGGCCCTGAACCCCTGACCCTCCTGCCTCTACCTCCTGAGATCTGGGATCCTGGCATGCACCACCCCCCACTAGAGAACATGAAAGGGGCAAAGACACTGTGACAAATTCACTGGCCCAGGTATAGAAATTCTCACTAATTCAGGTCTATAGGGACTGGATGACTTTGTCTTGATTGCCCTGGGATTAATGCTGGGGATCAGACCCAGCATTTCCTGCATTCAAGGCAAGCACTCTCAGCAACTGAGCTACATTCTCAGCCTCCTGAGGATTGTGTGTAGGATTGGCAAGACCTATGATCTGTTTTTAAGAGCTCTCTCTAGAAAGCGCTTCACTTTTTAAAAGATAGGGTCTGTTCATGTTGGCTATGAACTCTCATTCCTGTTGGCTCTGCCCCCTGAGCGGTGGTGAGATGACAGGTATGTGCCACCCCTCCCAGCCTCCTTTAACTTTATTCATACAGGGTCCCACGAAATAGCTTTGGCTGGCCTAGAGCTCTATATAGACCAGGCCCACCTCTACCTTCCCAGTGCTGGGATTAAGGGTGTGTGCTACCACAACTCCCTGCCCCTCTAATTTTAAGAAAAGAGGCCTAAGAGGAACAAATGCCTTCCCTGGGCAGCCTCTGTCTCAGATGCATTGATTCTTCAGACAGCTCTGTGACCCTTGCAGGGGAAGCTGATCCTACAGTGAGCCCGGCTCGTCCGGGGCCTCTCCCTCTTGTGCGGCATCTGCATCCAGCTTTGACCCTCAGCCTCCCGCCTTGTGAGATGGTAGCTGACTGCTCTGGTAGACAGCTCTGCCTGAATGCACCGTGCAGTCCCTGCAATGCCCTGCAGATCCTCCCATGTCAAGGTCGGGACAGCATCCCCACTGCAGGCCAGTAACCTTCTTAGGGTTGTTCTTCTCCACCTCGCCATCGCGGTCTGCATCCACATCCAGCGAGATCTCTGCAGGCAAGAGGGCGAGTGAGAGGTGAAGAGCCAGTCAGATAGTGTGAGGTTGGAGGAGCCCAGTGGGACATTGGGCAGCCCCCACCCCCCACCGTTCACCTGGCTGCTGGGAGAGGGCCTTGCTGAGGTCATCATCTCCTGCTTACATGCTACCGCCTCCAGGGAACCTCAGCAGACACATAAAGCTTTGGAAGTGGAGAGGGGGAGACCCTGCAAACCCTGGTGGGGTGGTAGGCTGATCCTCACTGTACATGTGTGAGAGACTCAGGTAACAGGTGTATTAATAGAGTCAGGGGGTCACAGTGTTTCAAATTCCTTCTTTGGGCCTTTCTCAGGAGCATCTGTACACACATATGCCTACCTGCCTGCCTGCCTGCCTGCCTGTCTGTCTGTGTGTCTGTGTCTCTGTCTTTCTCTCTTTCCCCTCTCATTTTATTTTTGTTGTTGAGAAGAAGTCTTTAGCCCCCGTCTACCTAAGGGAGCCTGTGATGCCAGCTTCAGATAGGCCAACCCGGGCAGGGTCCCTGCAGACCCTTTCTCTTGGGGGACCTCCAGCATTCCAGAAGCTCTCATGGGAAGGCTCTGTGGAGCCTGTGGGGCAGAGAGAAGGCTCAACATGAGATGGTCTTAGGTTGGTGCCATGGAACAATCCTTCTGTACACTGTGAGTATGTATTACTCTCATTGGTTAATAAGAAGTGGATTGGCCTATAGCAAGGCAGGATAAATAAAGTTAGGTGGGACAATCAAACTGAGGACGTGGGTATGAAGAAGGGTGGAGTCGGGGAGACGCCAGCCAGCTGCTGAGGAAGCAGGATGTATAGAAAAGGAGGTAATAAGCTATGAGCCTAGTGGAGAAGCATAGATAAGAAGTACGGGTTAATTTAAGCATAAGAGTTAGCTAGTAACAAGACTAAGCTACCGGCCAACCGTTTCTAAATAATATTAAGCCTCTGTGCTGGTTATTTGAGAGCAGGCGGTCAGGACAGGAAAACTCTGCCTACAGGTCGGAACTCTGGTTCTCCAGTTATAAGCTGTGTGACTTTGGGCAGATTCCACAGCTTCTCTCAGCTCCTATCCCTCACCTCCAGCATGGGGTCTGGTTTAGCAATTGTGCCAACAGAAACAGCTGAGCCATACGAATCCATGTGTGGGACTGTTCTGGGTGTGGGTGTTCAGTGGCATCCTGGCCACCACTTGCAAGATGCCAGTAACATTTCCCATGCCTCCAACTGTGGTCTAACAGCCTGGGGAGGTAAAACTGCCCCGAGTTAGTGGATGGAGGGGGGAAGAGGGTAGGGTGTGGCTGGGGAGGTATGGGAGGACTCCCAGCATGAGATGTGATGCTTCCAGGCCTTGAGCTGCCCCAGTGAGCTTGTCTCATGATAACTATGACTTCAACTATGGCGGAAGCCGTGTGGGAAGGAATGAACCCAGTCAGTCCCTCTGGTGGGCACATCTTCCTAGGGTGGAAGGAGGCTCCTGTTACAGGGAGGGTGCTGATGGTACCCACCCCATGTTGCATCAGCTCAACAGGGTCCAGAGTCATAGTCAGGGCTTCTTTTGTCCACAGTTCTAGTCCCACTGGCCCAACTATGGCTTTTGTGGGTGCAGAAGGGAGTGGGAAGACCATGAGGTACTGGGAAGAGGCACTTTCTGGTGTCCCATCCTCCTGGACCTTCCATAAGCCCTGCGCTACAAGGCATCCCACTGATGACGGCTATGCAAGGCGCCCCACTGGAGTACCTGCTGTAACTCGGCCCTGAGCGAGTGATACACAGTAGACATCTCTGGGAGCCTGTGGCCCCGGAGTGAAATACAATCATACCCATTTCAGAGAGGAACAAACTCAGGCTTTGAAGAGCCACTCAGCAGTCAGCTACGTGGCTCATGAGTGGGGCTGGAGCTGGCAGATGATCCCAGAGCAGAAGGGAGGCCCTCTAACCACAGTGAGAGGCCAAGGTGCAGGGACAATGTCGACTTTGGCTCCCAACTTCACCAGCTTTCTAGCCTGCCACGCCCCACTCCATGAACACAGCGCTCTGCCAACTGCTGACGCTCTCCAGGGCTACTCTCCCTCTGAGAACTCCAGGAAGGAGACCCACATTGCCAAGCAAACCAGGAGTCTGAGGCCACCCAGCAGGGAGGTGACATGGCACATACCCAAGTTCTTAGTGCTCCCCTCACTGATCCAGTTGACCCCTGGCTTACCCAGGCTGACATCATACCTGGACAGTGTCCAAAAGCCAATCTCAGCTTTAAAGCCCCAACATGGGCTCCCCTGAAGGTCACTGGCCACATCCTCACAGTGGAGCCCTGTGGCTTCATTTCTAGGCCACAAGGGAACATTGAAGTTCCTTATGGTGGGTCTCTGAGATGATGAGGCACTTCAGGCCCAGGCCGTACTGAAGGAAAGCTCTCCCTCCCTCCCTCCCTCCCTCCCTCCCTCCCTCCTTTCTTTTTACTGAAGGAAGGCTCTTCCTCTCTAACTCCCTCCCTCCCTTCCTCCCTCCCTCCCTCTCTCTTTTTACTTGTTGTTGTGCCCTGGCTGGCCTGAAACTCACTATGTACACCAGGCTGGACTCAAGCTCAGCCCCACTTGCCTGTTTCTCTGGTTTCCTAGAGCAGCAATTGAAGGTGTGCACCACCACACCTACCTTTCTTTTTCTAAGTTTAAAGTTATGTGTATGGGTGTTCTGCCTAAATGTATGTCTGTGCCTGGTGCCTGGGAAGGCCAGAAGGCACTGGATCTCCTGGATCTGGAGCTACAGATGGTTGTGGGCCATCATGTGGGTGCTGGGAATCAAAGCAGGATCCTCTGAAAGAACGGCCAGTGCTCTAAACTGCTGAGCCATCTTTCCAGCCCCTATTTCCCTTTCTGATAGGGTCTGACTATGCTGCCCAGACCCTCCATCCTCCTATCTCAGTACTTCTGAGTACTGGGATTGCAGATGTGTCCCATTAAGCCTGGTTGAATCATTTTAAATTCACACACACACACACACACACATACACACACGCGCGCGCGCGCATGCGCGCGCGCGCCAGAGGACAACTTTCAGGAGTTTGGAGTCTCTCCTAACAGGTAGGTCCCAGGGACCAAAATTAGGTTATCACTTGGTGGCAAGCGCCCTTGCCTGCTGAGCCATCTTTCCAGCCCCTTTGAGCCCTAGGCTCACAAGCGCTGGGCAGGTGCTGCACGCACCTCCTTGGCAGTGAGCACACCTCCCCGGCAACTCTGTCCCCAGCATTAAGATCTTTATCAGAGTGGTGCTTGACTTGGCACAAAGAGATAAATCAAACAGTCATGAATCCTTTAGGGCAGCACCAATGCCCTCCCTACACTCTCCTCACCTCCCTAAGGCCACACCAGGCTTCTTGTTGCTTCCTGATCTCTCTCTCCCCCCCCCTTCCTTTTTTTTTTCTGAGACAGATTACATATCCCTGGCTATCCTGAAACTCAATCTGTAGACCAGGCTACCTTCAAACTCACAGAGATCCACCTGCCTCTGCCTCCTGAGAGCTGGGATTAAAGGCGTGCGCCACCACACCCAGCCTGTCTCCTGATTTATTACTCTCTGAAGGCTCTGCCCATTATGAAACTTGTGCTTTCGCGGTCTCACTCTTGGCCACCTCCTCTCCATCTTCCACAGGAATTCTCAGTTTTCTCAGGACCTGTCACTTTCCTGAAGTTAACTGACTTCTCCACTGCCCTCCAGTCTCCCCTGGACCTTCTCCCTGGCTCTGATGGGGTGTTGTCCACAGGCCAAAAAGGAGAGGCTGAAGCAGCCCTTCCGCGCTCTGCCCTCCCCAGGGGGAGGAGGGACACACCTGTTTCACAGCCTCTGAACTCCAGACATTTCCCAGAGGCTCTGGGTCCTGCCTCAGCTACCCAGAATAGCCCCAAGGTGTCAGGTGGCGCCCCGGTGCCAGTGCTGGGGTGTGGGGCAGATTCATGGGAAATGTCACTAGGATTGAGTTTGAAGCCTTTGCCCTGGGAACCTAGACACAGAGGCTGTGGCTGCATTTTGGCTGGCTGCCAGCCCTGTGGACTGTGGCTGTGCTGGCCTGGCCTTCTGATTTGTTCCAGGAGCTTGGGATGCAGTGTGAGCAAGGGCTTCGGGGGCAGGCAGAGGAATGAGAACCTGCCTTGGATGCTGAGGGCTCCAGAGCTGGGCCTGGGGGGAAACTCAGGGTACATGAAGAATTTACCCAAGGTCCCGAGGGGAGAAAAGTGCTGAGGTCCCTGGGCTAGGACCTCAGCAGGACAGATGACTCTCCCCTCTCACTTTTCTATCTCCCATCTTCATTTTCCTCTGAAAGGTCCTAACTGGAGTCTCAAAGGTTCTTAGAGATTAACTCAAATCCTCATTCTATAGCTGGGGAAAAGTGGAGCCCAGAGAGGGTGATCTACTTGTCAGGGCCACACAGCAGGGTCAGACAGATCTAGGGTCTGATTTGGCCAGGGGCTCCTTAGGTTTGTTCCCATGGTGCAGGATGAAAGTCCCTCCAAGACTCTGCTCAGTACCCGCTGTGCCTTGGCACAGGCCCTTTACACACCACTCCCCTGACTCCTTGGAGGCACTGTGCTAGAAAAGGCCCCTTTTGCAGATGGAGAAACTGAGCCCGAGGGTGACAGAGTTGGTGCAAGATCACCAGGAGGTGGACAGAGGAGGAAAAGCCACAGCTTATTTCTGCCTGTCCTGAGGCTGTTGCTGTTCAGTGTGGGCTTGGGACAGTCTGAGTGAGGTACAGTCAGAACTGCTTCTGTGGGGTCAGGTCTAGGGTGTTCTCCCCTCTTAGGTGCTACTTTTCATCACTCATAGTGGAGATGCTGAGGGAGGAGAAGGTCAGGTGGGCCACGGGAGGGCCACGGGAGGGCCACGGGTGGGCCACGGGAGGGCCACGGGTTGGCCACTGGTTCCTGCTAGCAGAACAGCGGGACTTCATAGTGCCTGGTTTTTACAATGTGAATGGCTGCCATTTATTCTGAAAGGATCCGCTGTCTGGGGGCTCTGCCTATAGCTCAGTCCTTCCTCCTTTTCCTTTAGTTTGGAGACAGATTCACCCAAGGCCGGCTAGGCTGGCCTCGAACTCTCCTCTCAGCCCAGACAGTCTTCTGCCTTAGCCTCGGAGTAGCAGTGATGAAAGGCATGTGTCATCAGGCCCTGATTCCCTTTCTGCTTGGTTTGTTTGTCTGTCTGCACTTTTCAAGACAGGGTTTCTCTGTGTAACAGCTCTGGCTGTCCTGGACCTCGCTCTGTCCCAGGCTGGCCTTGAACTCACAGAGATCCGCCTGTGTCTGCCTCCCTAGCGCTGGGATTAAGGGTGTGCGCCACCACCACCCAGCCTCCCTTTCTGCTTTTTAAATGTAATTCATTTATGTCTATTTTTTTGAGATAGGGTCTTATGAAGTCCAGGCTGGCCTTGAATTTGCTACGTAACCAAGGCTGGCCCTGAAATCCTGATCCTTCTGCACCTGCCGCGTGTGCCGCCACACCCAGCCAGCCTTCCTGCTTACCGTGTCTGGGGTGTGGGGAGGCTACAGAACAACTCTGAGGCGCTGGTCCTCTCTTCCACTGTGGTTCTAGGGATCACACTCAGGTTGTCAAGGTTACCCACTGAGCCATCTTGCTCACCCGCTGTGTTTAATGTCAAGATGGACGGTGACAGCTGAAGACAACTGCTAATTTAATGACGCGGGTTCGCCCTCTGGGGCAGATAAGCTCTCATCTCCTCATTGTCCCTGGGAGGGCCAAGGGACATTTTACTGTCCCAGGAACCTAACCCCTCCTGGCAGTTAAGTAGCTGCTTGCACACGCCAGGGGGGACCCGCAGCTTCTTTGCCTCAGGTGTTTGTCACTAGGACAAACCTGAGCTCCTGAGCCCTGAGCTCAGCCTCGAGTCTCAGGTGGCAGACAAGTCTGATCCACCTCCTCCATTTGCCTTCTGTCTGCCTGCCCACCCCCCACCCCCGCTTTTTCTTTTTTGGTTTTTTGAGACAGGGTTTCTCTATGGCTTTGGGTATCCTGGAACTCACTCTGTAGACCAGGCTGGCCTCCAACTCACAGAGATCCGCCTGCCTCTGTCTCCCTAGCGCTGGGATTAAAGGCGTGCGCCACCACCATCCTGCTGCTTGCCTTTCTTCAGTGCATACCCTGAGGGTGCTCCAGCATGGGTCACCTTCTTTGACAGGTCCCTGGCCTCTGCCCTCCCTGCCTTTGTCTTCAGGTATCCCTGGCTCTGTGGGACTGGGTTTCCTGGGAGCCGTCATCTGAGACAGGTGGGGGCTGTGTGTTTGCACACACCGCTCATGCTTAGCTTGGCGGGAGTCAGGCTACCATCTCCCAAGCCCACCCTCTCCCCAACCCCATCATTCTAAGGCCCTCTCACTCCTGGTGCAGAGGGAGGGACAAGGTGACAGCGTCCAAGCCCTGGGGAGATTAGCTGAGTAGCGAGCAATAGCATTGCCACTGAGAGTCCTCCAGTCCCTGAACGGTCACATGAGACTGAAAAGAAGGGCGGGTCCTCACAGAGAAGCCAGCTGTTCTTAGGGGAGGTTTCATGACCCTCAGAGAATGAGATAACTGATGTGGCTTAGTGCCCTAACAACCATTTCTAGGTGTAACCCAGGCAACTTTGTTTTGCCTTTTCTGAGCCTCAATTTTCCCATCTGCTCAATGGGCACAGTACGGGTGCCTCTCCTTGTAATAGCTGAAAGGACAGATCGAAGTCATGGTGGGCAGGCATCCAGGAGCCCGGCATAATGTGGCTCCTCAACAAGTGTCCCGTGTTTATCATCCTCTTCCTCTTCTAGCTCCTCCTCATCAAAGCACCAAGCGTAGACCTAGCCACAGCCTGGTGTGCAGTGAGCGAGGACACCATCAGGATGGTGGTTCCTACCCTGTCATGTTCAATCACCCACAGCCGCCCGGACAGAATGAGCTTCTGGATTCCTTCTTGCATGAAAACACAAGCAGCATAAAATAGAAGGAAATCGCGTCTGCAGCAGGGACTGAGTGTTCAGAAGGGTCACCTCCCTCTGCTCTGCCCAGCCTACTGTGTCCCTGACACCCAGGGCAGGGCCCTGCAGGGGAAGAAGCCAGGGAATTGCTTCCAGTTTGGGCTTCCACCTGCCACACTGTTATTGTGTGACTGTGAATGAGTTCCTCTCTGAGCCATACCACATTATCCTTTGTGGACCAAATGAAGAGCATGGACTGGATGAGTTAAGAAGCCCAGACTATAGCTCTGTGCCCAGGGCATCTGCGATGGTAGTTAAGACTGTCAGGGACAGTGGGAGCAAGTGGAGTCTCCAGGCTGTAGGGTGTGTGTCGGGGGGCAGGATTGGCTTTTCTCTTTCTCTCTGTGGCTCACAGAGTCTGTGAAGGGGATTCCAGGGCATCACCCCTCTACAGGATTCCGTCTCCTCTGAAAGTCCCAGTATGCCCATGCAACGCTCCAAACCTGGCATTACTTGGAAGTGGCCCCAGGAGCTGGCCTCCCACACTGAAACCCGCCCAGCGAATTTTCCCAGGCCTTCCAAGGTGAAGGCACCCACACCCCAACACCAACTTACCAATGGCTGTGAGGAAGAGCCCAGCCTGGTCAATGGGGGCGCTGCCCTCCTCTTCATAGTAGTTGACGGTGACCTTGGTGGGGAGTCACACGTGGGGACAAGAGATAAGGGCAGAAGCTCACAAGTTATAGTGAAAAACAAAATAAAACAAACAAACAAAAACCAGAAATAACCCCCTACCTCCCAGTTGTCTCTAAATTCAGGACCCGGTCCTCCAGGAAGCACCCCTGGGCTGCTGAGGTGCCTCTCACAGATAATCTAACAGGACAAAGGGTTCCTCTCCCCTACCTGACCTGTGCTCTGGCACCTCCCCCTCTCTGCTTCCTGAACCCACTATGGTGTGTGCCTAGCCTCAGCTAAGCCCCATTGTTCCTTTGGATGGTGCCTGGTGCCAACACAGCAACAGGCTAGAGCAATGTTCATGAGAGAGCCCAGCGTGGAGACCGGCCGGCTTTGGCTACATCACCTGGGCCAAGCACTTTGCCCTGATTGCTCGGCACTCCACTTTACAGACAGGTCTGGGTTGCTATGGCTACAATCTCCAATCACAATACGACTCTGAGAAGCTATTATTTTTATTATCGTTAACCCCCCCTCTAAACCCAAAACAAAACAAAAAACCAGGACTTGCTATATGCCCCAGGCTAATTTCAACACAGTGATGCTGCTGACTCTTAAGAGCTGAGATTACAAATGTGTACCCTGAGTCCAGTGTGTACCCCAAGTCCTGGCTTCTCTGCGTATGTGCATTTTGAAACTCTCTCACCATGTAGCTCGGGCTAGCCTGGTACTAAGTAGCTGAGGCTGGATTCAAGCTGGCTGAAATCTCTCTGCCTCAGCTTGTTTCCTTCAGCTATTTGGGTCTTCCTTTCTTCCTGTACTAGGAGAGGTGCTTCACACATGCTCGATACACAACCACTGAGCACCTGTTTCCATTAAAGGATTATTTTATGTGGACGGGGTTTTGCCCGTATGTGTTTCTGTGTGCACCACACGCAGGCCTGGTGCCTTTGGAGGCCAGAAGAGAGTGTCAGATCTCCCCCGAACTGGATGAAAGAGGGTTGTGAGCCACCATATGGGTGCTGGGAATTGAACCAGGGTCCTCTGCAAGAGCAGACAGTGCTCTTAACTGCTGAGCCACCTCTCTGGCCTCTAGTTTTCACTTTTTGAGCATATGTTCCATGCTTCCCAAAGCAGATCTTGGTCCTCCTGCCTCCACCTCCTAAGTGCTGGGGTTACAGGTGTGTGGCTCCATGCCTGGTCATTTTCTTCCCTTTTTTCACGCTGCTGATGTAGCTGCTAGGGACTAGGAAGGACTCTTGGCTCCCACTGTTTCTATGACTCCAGGCTAGTATGCCCCGCCCCCCAGGACTCCAGCATGGCCCTGGGCTCCCTCAGTCCTGGGTATTGACTTCCTGGCCATGGTACCTTGTCGCTGCTGGCCTCTGTGCTGGCCTGGGCCATGCTGAGCCGCAATGTGGTGCTGGGTGAGAGGGCCCAGCGCTGCTTGCCGTTGGTGACCACCTCCTCCGCCTCCCCATCACGCACCACCTCCACCTTCACACCTTCTGAGTGCTTCAGGCTGAAGGTTTTGGCCCCTGCAGGGGCTGCACTGTAGGAAGAAAGGACAGAAGGTCAGGGGCAGTCTCGGCTAGATGGAACAGGGGCCTTAGCAAAAGAGTTCCAGAGGGGTAGGGCTCCCAGGCTGTGTGTTCTGGGGTATCCAGGCAGCCTAGCTGTAACACAGTGACCTGCTGGTGGCAGGAGACTGTGAAGGGCACAGAGTCCTGGGCCAGTCTTGCACCTGCTGAGTTGGAGACCAGGACCCCCAAGTCTCTCTGTCTCTCTGTCTCTCTCTCTCTGTCTCTCTCTCTCCATTCTCTCTCTCTGCTATGCTAGGCAAGTACCCTGCCACTCAACCTTCAGCCTTAGGACTGGAATCCTTTTACTTGTTAGATAGGATACTTTCATGCCACTCAGGTTGGTCCCAATGCCTTAATCTGACTACCTCAGTCTCCTCAATGTTGGGATTTTAAGGTATGTAGCACCACACTTGGCTTAGGCTCTGATTCATTCATTCATTCATTTGTTCATTCATTCATTTACTTATCTATTATTTATTGAGACAGGGTCTCCTGTAGTTCCGGCTGGCCCCAAATTTGCTATATAGGTGAGGATAATCATAAACTTTTGATTCTCTCGCATCTCCATCCACAAGCTGAATGATGAGCCTGTGTTATCATGCCTGGTTTATGCCATGCTGGGGACGGAATGCAGAGCCTTGGCCATACTAGGCAATTTCTTTACCAACTGAGTCACACCCCCATCTTAGGCCTTGAATTCTTACTGGGTTCTTGATGCCTCTGCAGATGGGTGACCAGCTTTGGGAGCACGGGGCTCAGTAGGGTGGATAGCAAGCCTAGATGGAAGGATGGTTTGCTCCAAAGGCAGAGCTGGATGGGAACTTCACCTCCCTGCCTGCTGTCACCGGGAACTTAACAGGATGGAATCAGGGCCAGGCCTGGAATTCCTGAAGGTCATCTCTTGGGACTCATGCATGGCTTCCTGATGAGGGGGAAATGGTTTGGAAGCTGTGAGACTTCACCAAGACTTAGGGCAGGGGAGGGCACCAGCTTGCACTGGTTGCTGGGTACTGAAATTTACGTTTTTCCAAATTCATATGCTGATGTTCTAACTCCAGGAAGGTGGCATCTGGAGACGTTTAGGAGATGGAGGCATCAGGGGTTCTAACCAAATATGAACGGTGGCCTTTTAAGAAGTGAAAGAGAAGCTGGCCAGTGGTGGAGCACACCTTTAATCCTAGCACTTGGGAGGCAGAGGTAGGCTGATCTCTGTGAGTTCCAGGCCAGCCAGAATTGTTACACGGCAAGATCCTGTCTTGAAACAAACAAGAAAGAGTGCAAGAGAAGACAAAAGAATGAGTGTACAACAGTAGGTGACAGGGAAACCAGCGGAGGAGATGCCAGGGCTGGCGGTCTGGACAAACCCAGGTCTGAAGGTTCCTAAGGACCACAGCGGGTCAAAGAGCTCTGGAAGGATTCTTGTGGGATTTGAGATGATGACAATGGAGGCCTGAATATGTCCCAAGGGCATAGCTACTGCTCTGGGGAATCTCAGAAACATTGGGGTGCTGTTTGCATCTTCAGGGCATTTTCCTTTTCTTTAGTTTTTTGCTTTTAGACACAGGGTCTCCATAGGTAGCTTTGCCTGGAATTCATTATGTAGACCAGGTTTGAACCTGCAGCAACCTTCTTGCCTCTGCTGGGATCAGAAGCTTATGCTACCATGCCTAGATTTAAATCTTCTTAATCTCTTCTTCTTCTTCTTCTTCTTCTTCTTCTTCTTCTTCTTCTTCTTCTTCTTCTTCTTCTTCTTCTTCTTCCTCCCCCTCCTCCTCCTCCTCTCCTCTCTCTCTCTTTCTTTCTCTCTCCCTCCCTCCCTATGCCTACAGACTTAGGGGTCCCATCCTCTGAGAGGGAGGCTGTCTGGGCCAGGTGAGACAGGGGTAGCTGGCAATGAAACGGGACCCAGATGAAGAAGAGGCTTAAGTTTGTGACTCTCAAATTTAGCAGCAGCAACAACAATGACAGTTAGAAGTCTGGTCCAAACAGAGACTGCTGGGTCCTCAGAATGTACATTCTAGAAACTCCCAAGGCCACAGTTTGAGAAGCACTGATGTACCTAACCTTCACCAATGTGGTCTGGTAGTTACAGCTTGGGAAGGAATTACAGGGAGTCTGTAGAGGCTGCCAAGGGATTCATTCCTGGTCTTTTGGCTAAAATAAAGTGGAGGGTGCTAGAGCCCTGCCCTCCTTGAACCAAGACCACTCCATCCAGCTTTATACATCGTCAAGATTCTGCATGCAGTTCTGAGATAAGGATGCTTCCCAAACCACATCAAAAGCATGATCCCCCAGGATGCGGTTAGTCTTGGTGCCGGCGCCTGCCTCCATCCCTCTGAGCCAGCAAGAAACCAAACGAAAAGTAGGCAGTGGGTTAACACTGGGCCACATCAGAGCTCCCTGGCTCCAAGCCTCCCAAGCCCCACACCAGGCCTGCTTGAGGCTGAGCAAACAGCTATTCTTGGAGTGGCTCTGGCAGAGGCCACAAAGACACCATTGTCTCATGTGGATCCTGTTGGCCGCCTCCTTCCCGGGGGGGGGGGGGGAAGATCCTTTTAGAATCCCCTGCAGAAACCTAAGAGCCTGGGGTTACAGATGGCCTGGGGTCCCTAGAGGCTGTGGGACAGAATAGAGGAAGAGAAAGGAATGGGGTGGGGCGGCTCTGACCTCCTGGCTTACTGGGAAGAGTCTAAAGAGAGCATGTATGAGACAAGAGGCGGGTCCTAAGGACATGTCCGCACAGTGTCCCAGCACCCAGGATGTAACAGTAAATGAATGAAAGAATGCTTCCTGTCTGGCTTTGCAAGCTGGTATCAGAGCATTTTTTATGTTTATTAATTTAGTGTGTGTGCGCTCACACACAGGTGAAGATCAAAGGTTGATGCGGAATGTCTTCCTGTATTGATTTCCACCTTAGTTTTTGAGGCAGGGTGTTTCACTGAGCCTAGATCTAATTGTTTTGGCTAGACTGGCTGGCCAGTGAGCCCCTGGGATCCACTTGTCTCCATCGCTCAGTCCTGGGGTCACAGACCTATGCTGCTACACCCGGCTTTGTGTTGGTGCTGGGGATCTGAACCCATGTCCTCAAGCTTGCACACAAGCACTTTACCCACTGAGCCGCCTCTCAGCCCCTCACTGTGCACCATTTCTTCTAATACCCCTAAGGCTGGTCCCTGATTCTCCACCTGCCCAATGCCTACATCTCGATAAATGGATTTGTGCCTGTGTTTATTCTCCACAGTGAGCTGCATCTTACTCCTCATTTCGTTCCAGACCTGGCACTAAGTAGAAAGATTTGCTGGAGATGGGGCTGGAGGAGAAGGGCTTGCTTCACAGCCATTTATTGGCTCAACACGTATCCCCTGAGTGGTTACTATGTATCAGGCAGAGTTCTGGGCGCAGGGGAAAGACTGGCTAAGAAAATAATACATCTTTCGAGTGTTGGAGTTTATATTCTAGTGAAAGAGAAAGGCTTTCTATAGATTATGCAATTAACTGTGTTGACTGCGACAGAGAGATGCGGGCTCCCTGGTTGGGGGTGTAGCTTGGCAGTAGTGCGCTTGCCTAACACGCGCAAGGTCTTGGGTTCTGGAAAGATGGGTGCACGATATCTGTGGTTCTCCGACAATTTTCTGAGGAAGTGACATTTGAGCTAAGAGTGTGAAACTCCAGCATCACTGACAGAGTGACACACTACTGTCTCAAGAGGATTTCTTTCAAGCTCCAAGCTGCCCTGAGGCTGTGGGACCAGGGAGACCTGACACAGAAAAAAGGGAAGAAGGTGAGTGTGACTGGATCTCTCTCTCTCTCTCTCTCTCTCTCTCTCTCTCTCTCTCTCTCTCTCTCTCTCTGTGTGTGTGTAGGTGGGTGGCTGTGCACACATGCACATGGGGAGAGGTTGGTCATGATTGTGGGACAGGTACCAGACATGGTGGGGCTGGCCTTTCTCCTGAGGGAGGGACGTCACCAAGGGCTTACTAGCAAGGAGGGATTTCAGAAGAAAAGTAATTGAAGTGTGTGTGTGTGTGTGTGTGTGTGTGTGTGAGAGAGAGAGAGAGAGAGAGGGGTAGTAAGTGAGCAGGTGATGGAGGTGATGGCAGCTGCCATGTGTGTGGTGCTGGTCCTTGGGTCTGGATAGTGGCATGGACATGGAGAAAAATGGCTAGGTAGACCTGTACCCAGCTTCTCAAACGCTGTGTGGCCTCTGGCATCCTGTCTGTCTGATCTTCTTTCAGACATTGGGGAAAGGTCTTGGGAATAGCCTGGCAGGCATGGGGAGGCCCACACAGACTCACACTTGAGGGCATGATGTGCCTGGTCTTTGCTGGCCCCTGGCTCTCAGCTTGTCCATCTGACTTGGACCTCATTAACACCAGCCAGGGTTCATCCTTGGAGTGACCCCAGCTCCTGGCAGCCGGGGTGTGACATCCTGCCCTTAGGTGTTTGGAGGAGTTGGAAGGGGCAGTTGTGGCTGCTAGACTGGTGAGCGCCCTCAGGGACAGAGATGAGGGGAGGGAGGAAGGTCTTAGGCCTCACACCTGATGCTCACTATGGCGGTGGCCAGAGTCCCTAGGGCTGGCACTAGCCCAGGCAGGGCTGGTTGAGGCAAACCTTGGCATGTGTGTATAGCTGGCCTCCTTCTCTACGTGGCAGCCCCAGCAGCCTCCATCCCAGGGTGCTGTGCCTCTGGCAGCCCGAGGCCCCTCTACAGGGAAGAAACAATCTAATCTCTGCTAACTCCCTTCCTCAGAAGCCTTTGAGGACCTCCTCCTACCTACAGAACAACATCCAGCCCCTGAGCAAAGGCTTCAAAGCCCCAGTTCTTGTTCTCTGGCCCATACCCTTATACTCCAGGCCACTGAAATGACTCCCTTCCTGCCTTCATGGGTCCCATTTTCCACGTGGGTTTGCTCCCATGGGAGTTATCCTAAGTTGCATGCTGAACCTTTGTCTGTCTTACAAGACCCAGCTCACTTGCCCCCTCTTTCAGGAAGTCTTCCCCCATCCCACCAGCCAGATCACCTTTCTCTTTCCTTTAGCCAGGGCCTCAAATACTAACTTTTCTTTCATGTATATGTCTCTCCCATGAGTCTCATGAACACTTTGAGAGCAGTAACCATGGTGCATCGTGACGGGTGATACAACAATAAATCCAATCTTATTCACAAGAATGACTTAGGGAGTATTTACCAGGTGCCATCCTCCAAATCACAGGCTCTCAATCCACACTTTACACAACCAGATGAGGCCTGCCTGATCCACCCCATTTCACAGATGAACACACTGAGATCCATACAGAGTGAGTCCTCACTCCAAAGATGTCTCTAGACCCTCAGAGGAGGGTGTGAGTGAACTATGCTCCATGAGTCCCAGGCCTGGTAGAGCCCACCAGTCCTCACCAGAGTCCTCTAGGCAAGGACCCAGAGAAGAGGATTCTTAGGGACTTCAAGATCCCCTATCCCCCTGATAAACACATTTATTTGCAGATTGGAGTCAGAGACTGAGACACCCTTGACTAAGGGTGGCTTCCTGTTCTGGACCCTTGGGTGAATGATTTAAATGATGGACACTGAGCCCAGATGCTTAACAGGCCCCATCATGGCTATGACTGAGCACAAGAGGGTCATTTCTAAATATTGGCGTTTGGAGGTGTGAGCCCCTGCAGATACATTATCACCCTAAATCAGGGATCTATGGTCAGTAAGGAAGAGCATCATAGATCCCTACTACAGGAAGGGACTGTGGACTTGGCATACAGGGTGCCAGGTCCTTCCTCAGCCCTCCCACCCCTGGGCACTAGCCTGAAACCTGAGTCCTAAGCAGCTCCTGGCAGAGCCTCCTGTCCAAGGCCCAGGGCTCTAGGTGTTGTTCTAATTTATGGGGCCACGGGACCTGGCCTGATGTCTTCCTTCGTCATTCTCTCGGCAGCAAGCACTGGTGCTCTGCCAAGCTTTGCCGCATACCCTTGACCTTCCATGGACCCATCCAACCGGGTCTGTCTATTGAGGTTGGAGGTGGGAAGCTCAGCCCCATGCTAGCTAGTCTGCAGACATCAGTGGTCACGTTCACTCACCCCCCCTACCCACCCCCCCACCCCACAGCCCACAATGACTCTGTAAGGAAATGAGCAGGGAAGAGCCATGCCCCAAACATGAGTCTCAGGAAGACAGATTGAGAGAACCCCTGGCAGCCTGGGCCTTGCTCCTGAAGCACTTCTTGGCCGTGTGGTCTGACTTTAGGTCTCCAAGGGTGAAAGGGATCTAGTACCTAGCTCATGAAGTCAGTATGAGGGCTGAGTGTATGCAAATGATTAAATGCATATGAAATGAGCATGTAAATATTAGGAAGGCTGCTGGGTGTTCAAAAGGTGTTGGGGTGATATTAAGTGAATAATGGCAAGATCTCTCTTTCTCGTATGTGTGTGTGTGTGTGTGTGTGTGTTTGTGTGGTGTATACTCACATGTGTATGCAGGGGTGCACGTGCTTATATGTGCAAATGTGAAAACTCACAGAGGCAAGAGGACAATATTGGGTGACTTGCTCTATCTTCTTAATCTTTCTCTCTCTGTCTCTCTCTGTCTTTCTCTGTCTGTCTCTCTCTCTCTGTGTTTCGCTCTGTGTGTCTCTCTGTGTCTTTCTCTCTGTCTCTGTGCCTCTCTGTCTCTCTGTCTTTGTCTGTCTCTCTCTCTGTTTCTCTCTGTGTCTTTCTCTCTGTCTGTCTCTGTCTCTCTCTCTCTGTCTTTGTCTGTCTCTCTCTCTCTGTGTTTCTCTCTGTGTGTCTCTCTCTGTGTCTTTCTCTCTGTCTCTGTCTGTCTGTCTGTCTTTCTCTCTCTCTTTGAGACAGCCTCACTATGCATCACTGGCTGTCCTGGAACTCATAGATATCCACCTGCCTCTGCCTTCCAAGGACCGGGGATTAAAGACATGAGCCCTGCATCATTTTTTTGAGTAAGGGTCTCTCATTGACCTTGGACAGCCCCAGTGAGCTCCTGTCTGTTCTCTCAGCACTGGGGTTACTGTGATGTTATGTGGGTGCTGGCATTTAAACTCAGGCCCCACCCACTGAACCATCTCTCCAGGCTGACAATAAGGTCTTTGAAAATCAAAACAAAATTAAAACAAAAAATTGTCTATTTCTATTGTGCCAACAGATTCTAAGTTCCTCAAAGCAGCCTCCACCCAGAGACCACTCACCCCACGTGAAATAATGGTGGGGCCTGGCATCGGACTGGCAAGGCAGTTCCTACCAGGGTCACAAGGTCTGGAAGGAAAAGGCTCACTTCACCCTCAGTCCTTGACGGGGGAATGGGGCTTGTTCATTCACCTTTGTGACCTGATGAGAGAACAAGGGGCCCCAACTTCCTTCCTACATAACTGGGTGCACTACCCACAGGCCTTGCTGTGTGGAATCTATTCAGAGGCCCTGAGGGTGACAGCATCACTTGGGATCCTGAGCCAGAACCTGTGTCTCAGCCAGAAAGGACTTGTTAAGACGTAGAAGGCTGGGTGGGGGTGGTAATGTTTTGGGGCAGAGGACTCCCATCCAGGGTGGAGGGTGGTCAGGAGTCACACAGGGTGGGGTGGAGGAAGAAGCATGACCTCTGAGCTGGACAGACTTACAGGGGGTCCTGGTTGTCACCAGGTAAATAGCTTCCTCTTTCTGAGCCTTATTTTCTTCTTTAGCGAATCAGGATGCTCAAAGAGCATCTTCCAGGTGTCACACAGAACAAAGGGGGCGGTGCATCACTTCCTAGTGTTAAGTGGCCATTGACCCCTTCCTGTTTCTGTCTGCCTGAGAGGAGCCTTGTCCCTGCAGTACTGGACGTGTCCCGATGGAGAAGGCTCCTTTCTGCCCGACATGTGATCTCAGCTGACAGTGACTTTGCTTCCCTGAGGACCGCTGACATTGTCTGGAGGCATTTTTGGTTGTCATATTGTGGGCGGTGGGGGGGCGATTGCTACTGATATTGTGTAAGCTGAGACAGGAATATCACTCATCATGTTACACCATACAGACAGTCCCCTCAGCAAAGAATTACCCAGAGAGCTTGTGGTTCTCTGCTCCAGACACATGCTGTCCAGGATGGTGACGGTCAGCATAGGTGACCACGGGGCCCCTGCAGAATGGCCAGCTGCCCCACTGCAAACAAACTTTTAGTGTAACAAAGTCACACAGGGGAAACAATGTCAGCTTACCACTTACCAGCCTAGTATCATGTATTCCAGTGATAGCATTTTAGATATGCTGGGCTTAATAAAATATAGCATGAGCATTAATTACGTCTCTCCAACATGTGTGTGTGTTGTGCATGTAACATATGTCGGGGAATGAGTGAACATGCCGGAGGAGGGTGTTGTTGTCCTGCTGACACTCTCTGCCTGGGTCTCTCACTGACTAGGCTGGTAAGTGGAAAGCTCCCAGTGTCCCTGTCTCTGCCCTCCACAGAGCACAGGAGCATACAGCCGCACCTGGGACCTGAGGATTCAAACTGAGACCCTCACGAATGAGAAGCAACACTTAGTCTCAGAGCCATTCCTTCAGCCCTTTAATTTCTGTGGTTTTGAGACAGGGTCTTAATATGTAGCCTTGACTGGCCTAGAAGTTGCCATGCAGACCAGGCTGATCTCAGACTCACAGAGGTCCATACTTGCCTCTGCCTCCCAAGTGCTGGGACTAAAGGCCATTTTCTTATTTTCTGAGCTGTGCATGCATGTGTTGAGGGAAGGTTGAGAACGGGTCATGCTGGTAGCCCAAGTTGACCTGGAACTCGTTATGTAGTCTAAATGAGCCGTGGACTCAAGTCCTCTGGTGTTGGGGTTACAGGTGTGAGCCACCAACCCCATATCCATATCCAGTTAACTTATTTTAAAACACAGACCACTACGTTTAAAGCGATGACTGTGGCCTGCATTCAGCCTCTTCTGGGCAGGTGCTGGTCTAGGCTGTGCTGACCCTTGGTGTTGGGGAACTTTCAATGCTGGGAACTGTGAGTCCTGTGGTAGTTCCTGGTGGAGCTAACAAGAGCTGGCACCTGCTCTCTCGTCCCCCGCCAGGCTGGGTTTCTCTCTGCTAGAGAGGAGCAAGGACAAGGACTTGGGTATGGACCCCTTTTGCTCCCTTGCCCCCAGAAGAGGCACTGTGCCAGCCTTTCAGACAGTGCCCACAGTGTCCCAGCAAGCAGACGGGCATGGTGACAGCTGTGGCTTAGGGACCTGAGCGCCCTGGATCCTGGCTTACCCCTTGGCAGTGCCCAATTCAGAGCTGGGAAGGGGGAGAGATGGGCACTCTCCCAGGCCACTGGCGCCTAGACCATACTCCGCCACTGCATTACAATCCGCAGGGCCATCCAGTCCTCTTTTAGGGTCTGTATGCTGGACCAGTGAGGTCGAGGCCCAGATGACATAGAAGCTGGGACAGGCTTAGGAAGGAGTAGAGGGGGCCCCGGCGGAAGGCTTGCTGGGATCAGCAGGGCCAGTGCCTCCTGGAGAAGTGATCAGGCAGCTGGGAGGGGACCAGAGAATGGGAGGGGAGAGTTTAACAGGAGACACTCAGGTGGGCTTGGGAGGGCTTGGGAGAGCTGGTGCTTTAGTGTCAGAATGATTTGGGAACAAGGCACACAGAGGAGGTACCCACGCGGGTCACCAGCATAGGGTCTCACCTCAGAGTGCTGCATGCCCCTTCTTCCAGCATGAAGCCCTCCCACCCTAGCAACGGAGAGCATTTAGAATGTTTGGAGCCGAGAACAACACATCAGACCTCAATGTGGTCTCTCAGGTTGCTCACCCAACCCCTTTCTCCGGTCCCACACCACACTCTACCCATTTCCTCGGAGCATAGGACAGTAGCAGCACCATTCCTTCACCTGTGTCTCCGGTACCCCAAACCCCATCAAGGGTGCAGACAGAGAAGATGGGAGAGGAGAACAGATCCTGGCTTCCAGGGCATCAGCGGGTGGAAAGTGACCCCTCTCTAATCTCAGGGTGAAGTCAGGAAAGGCATTTGGTGACAGAGCCAGTGCCTCGGGACAGGCAACCACCAGCAGCCCCCGGGAGGGTGAAATCGGATAAGTCCCAGGCCAGATTCCACCTGGGTAGCTCCCCTTTGAGCAAGCCAGTCCCCAGCACATCCCAGGGAGTTTCTGCTTGGGGGAGTAGGAAGTCCACTGGTGGAGGAGGCTGGGGTGAAAGGTGAATCAGGAGGGCCTGGGGGAAGTGAGAGGGGCGTGTTATAGGGAGCCCATGAGTGCTGAGGTCACCGGAGAGAGGGGCTGAAGAGACCAGGCATGAGGTTAGGGCAAAGGGGAGCAGTCTCGGAGGGGGGTGAGGAGGGAGCTGTGGCTGAGTGTCTAGGAGGCCCTAAAGATTGCGTGGAAGTGGACACTGGCCTGGGTGTTATCAGGTTTCTGGGAGTTCTCGGGATTTCTAAGGATCTCGAATTGAAGGATAACTGGGATAGTAGAGCCAGGCTGTCCTGGTACAGAGTCTCGGGGTTTGTGAAGGGTGGGTGAGTCGGAGGGGGTGACTCGCCCACTCGGCTCACCTGTAGACATCGGTCCAGAGCTGCGTGCCCAGCACGTACACCGCCTCCACGCGGCTCCCGTACAGCAGCCGCACCATCCGCTCCCGCACCATCTTATCACCCCTGCAGAGCCGGCTGCTGTCCCCGCAGCTCCCGAGACTGTGCACCTGCTACAGGTGAGCCCGCCGCTGCGCCTGCGCCGGCCGCTGAGCGGCGGGCGGCCTTAAACCACAGCCAGAGGGCGGGGCTGGGCGGGGCTGTCCGCCGGACTCCTCTCGGAGTGGGCCTGCGGCCCGTTCATCAGGCCTGGCCCCGCCCTCCCGGAGCCCCTAACCGCAAGTTGTCAATTCCTATTTTCCATATTTGGCTTGTTCATTCTTTTATTCATTAAATTCTCCTTTCTGGACCTACAGCTCGGAGGGGCAGACAATGCGAGCAGGAGCAGCCGAAGGGACAAGGCAGGAGTGGGTGGGAAAACAGAGGAGGCGACCAGACCCAGTCGGGAGCCAGGGAAGGCTTCTCAGAGGAGACCTCTGAGGTTTCTTAAAGAAAATCTTGCCAGTACAAGGGGGAGGAGAGTAGCCTTCCGAACATCTTCGGGAAGTTGGGCACCCCCACATCAGATCTACATTGCCGTGGGAAATAGGGAGTTGGACGGAGTGGGGGGGAACCCTGCCCCTGGCAGGGACGGGAATGCTGAGCCCAGGCATGAGAAGGATCTTCCTCAGGGTGATCTGGGAGTGTATTCTGGCTGCCCCAGACCACTGTGAACAGGCTGAGCTGGGGCGGGCAGCGAAGACCCCGGCTGGAACGTGAGAGGACGGGAGAGGGGAGGATTGGTCCCGGTCGTGTTTATAGATGGAGATTTGGGTGGCTCCCGGTGGCTGAGAGGGTGTGCCTGTTTGAAGGACAGGGACCGGGCAGAGGATTAGGGCCCCAGTCTGGGACACCAAAAGGTGTGCCAAGGTAGAGGTCAGCGTGTGTCCTGGAAGGCCAGGGTGCATGTGACATCTGGGGGGGGCGGAGTCTGAACCACCCTGAACTCCATCCAGGCCCTTTCTCTCTGAACCCAAACCTGGGGGCAATGCAGTAAACAGCAGCATTTGAGGAAGTGGCTTCTTGCCACGGGCTTGAAAACTGCAGGGTGGGGTGGATGGAGGGGATGCATTCGGGGAGGGAGGTGGACTGATGGGAGACCCCTGAATTAAACAGGGGTTGCTCATAGGTACCTAATGCCCAGGCACACCCAGCCAGTCCTTAACTCCAACCTTCTCCTCCAGATACCCAAATTAAGAGTTGGTAAGGACCCCAGCTGTTCCTGGGTGTCAGAGATCTGGGAGGAATGTGGGTGGAGAAGGGAGAGGGCCAGAGACCCCGCCAGAGGGGTCACTCATTGTCCCCCCAAAGGCTTCCTGTTCAGATCCAGGGA
Organism: Ondatra zibethicus; assembly: GCA_004026605.1. NCBI lineage: Eukaryota > Metazoa > Chordata > Mammalia > Rodentia > Cricetidae > Ondatra > Ondatra zibethicus. Next base: position 10,278 of record PVIU01009876.1, on the reverse strand, counting down.
GAGGCTGGTAACTTCTGATTGGTCCCCGGCAGAGCTTCCTCCAATTAGGAGGAAGCATGGAGAGGGCCACCTGTCTAAGTGGGAATGAATCCGGGTGGCAACAAGCTGATGGAATCCCTCTCCTTCAGAGGCAATCTTGGGTCTGAGTACCCCTCTGCATGTAAGCCAGATGGGGTGCATCTCACCTCCAAGAGGTTTTTTTTATAATATCACTGACACCCACCAAGTAAGTGGGGTCCAGTGTGGGGTAAGGACACGTCTCCTCTCATCCAAGTCCCAAGTGGGTCACAACAGAGCTAGGGTTGCTATGGCATCCGGCAAAGGCGGTGGCTACCCAGCTGAGCAGAAGTAACGGCGGCGAGGACTTACTGCCTGTGCGGTTTCTGCGCCTCCACACTGCCCCCAAGCAGCACTTTCCAATGTATTAGATTATTTTTTTTCTTTCCAGGAACCCTGCCACTTTGGAGATGAAGAAAGAGAGCCCAGAGAAGGTGAAAAATTAACCTGGAGGTGCACAGCTCCTGGCAGTGGCAGAGAAGCAACCTGGGTGGAGACACAGGGTGTGCAGGCAGGGGCTTAGTGGGCGAGAGTCGTCCTACCTCTAGTAAGTTCATAGGCAATCCCTCAGTACAATGGAGGATACAAAATGATATTAAATGAAGCAATAGTTAGAAAATGCTGGCAGAGTCTCGTCCAAGGCTCAGGACACAAAGCCCCCTCTCCTTATATAATCCACCCCTGTCTGGCTACCCACACTCAGGCCTCTGACCTGGTTCTGGCTCACCCCATTGGGCCCAGTGCCTGGTTTGATGGGGTAGGAGTTTTTGGAGCCCAAGGGTTTAAAATAGCTGAAGTGGTCACAGCTGTTGGTGGATTGAGGGCCGGAGGTCTCACACATTACGGCTGCTCCTGCTGCCCCCATGGAGCCCAGAAAATCCACATTGGCATCTCTGGGTGCCTTTTGGAGAGTGCCAGCAAAGGGTAGGCTCAGATCTGTCCAGTTCCCAGCACTGATGGTCCTGGACCCCTCCTCCAACACAATCCCTGCCAAACACGAGGCCAGAGAGCCCGAGCCTGGAGGGGTCTCCTCTGCCAGGTGTCCAGCTCTGTTGTGGGATTGCTCTGTGCCTGGCTTTGGGGAGCCTGTCTGGAAGGTGACTTAAAACATCCATAAGCCTGCTTTGAGATGGGCAGCTCACCAAGGGCAGAAGAAAAAGAAAAGGAAAAAGAAAAGAAAAAAAAAGAGCTGGTTATTGGGGAAAATTATAAAAATCATGACCCATCCAGGGCCTAGCAGCAAAAACCAATGTGAACATTTTTTGGTAGGACACTTTTAGGTGTGTTCACACATATGTGGGGGTGGAGAGGTCAGAGGTCAATGTCAGGTGTCTCCCTGTAACACCTTCCACCCTAATTTTTAAATTTTACATGTTTATGTGTATGGGTGTTTTGCTTGCATGTGTGTCTAGGCCCTGTGTGTGTGCCTGGTGCCCTGGGAGGCCAGATATCTGAGGCTAGGCATTGGATCCCCTGGAACTGGAGTTACAGACAGCTGTGAGCTATGGTGTGGGTGCTGGGCCTCTGGAAGAACAGCCAGGAACCCTTAACTCTCTAAGTTAACCAGTAACTCTCCTAACCACGGAGCTCAGTCGTCTCTCTACTCCAGCCCTCCCACCTTCGTTTTTGAGGCAGGGTCTCTCTCTGAACCTGGATATCAACATTTTAGCAAGAGTAGGGGAGCAGCGAGGGCACCCACTCCATGCATTTGAGTAAAGCAAGTCCTTTGCCGTGTTTTGAGTTTCATCCTGCAGGTCCTGCCCAGGGGCAACAGCCATCACACAGAGTCTTGAGGCTGTGCCAGGAATTGCTCTGACATTTTTCCACCTTTGAGCTCACTTCATGGCCCTCCAGCCCCACCCACAACAACCCAGTGCAGTGGGCAGTATTGTCATTCCCTCCACCCATTTGAACAGAATCCCCCAACCCTTTCCATAGAAAAGATGTAGGCCTTTGGATTTGGCACATTTGGGTCTGCTGGGGCACTCTCTGGACTTCTGTGTCTTTCTCTGTGAAGAAAACACTCCTAGTACCCAGCCTGCATGATTGCAGAAGGTAAAAATGATGAGTGCAAATCGCTCAGCTTCTGGTGGCCTGACACAGAGCCAAGTCCCACTGTTCATAGTTATTCTCTCTGCAAATGACCCTTGTCTGAAGGCTTTGCAAGAGGGGCATCTGTGTGCTACTTTATTAGACACTTGGAAATGTCCACAGTGTAAGGGACAGCCTGGTTCTACCTTGTGTGTTGTCTGAAAGGGACCTGGGCTCTATATTAAGGTCATGGGAAGCCACGGAAAGCTCTGGAATATGATGATGGCATGACCTCACTTGAGGAGACTCCCTGTGGAGACAGGAATCTTGGCGGGAGACCAGAGTGGACTTGAGATGGAAGCAGGCGCCCTTCCCTCTGTGACTGTGCCACGGGGCCTGCAGGCCTGGCCTTACCTCACCTCCTCACATTCTCCCTTTCTCTAGAAGAGGCCTGCTGCTTCTCCTCCTTAGGGATGGGTTAACTGGCTGAGTGGTGAAAGAGGAGCAGCTGGGGATGGTAGAGCAGCGGGGAATGGTGGAGTAGCTGGGGGATGGTGGAGCAGCCGGGGGATGGTGGTGATGGTGGAGCAGCTAGGGATGGTGGAGCAGCTGGGGATGGTGGAGCAGCTGGGGATGGTCTTGATGGTGGGGATGGTGGAGCAGCTGAGTATGGTGGAGCAGCTGGGGATGGTGGAGCAGCTGGGGATGGTCGTGATGGTGGGGATGGTGGAGCAGCTGAGGATGGTGGTGATGGTGGGGAAAAATGACACAACACTTGGTAAAGTGAGCCAACCTCTGCAGTTCTCCAAGTGTCCATGGCCACAAGACACCCCAGGATTCTGGTGAAGGCTGGAAGAGATGATGGCCACAAGGTGGCAGCAGGTCCCCATTTTCAAAGCCCAGGGAACCAGCGTTTCTTAGTGGGGTTGGGTCACCAAGAAGCCTCCTGATGCTGTCCAAGCTTGTTTAGTGCCTTCCCTTAGCACCTAAGACCCTCTTGCTCCCTAGACTTGGGCTGGGATTTAGGGACTCCATTTGCATCAGGCCAGGTCAAAGCCATGCCCCCCAGGTGAGACAGGCTCTCTGGTCAGAGGAACAACTGAGAACCCAAATGAGGGTCCCAGTAACCTGGCTGACATTGCACCCCACTTTGGGCAATAGCGGCAGATCCTCTAGACCTATCTTATTACTTTTAATGTGTTTTTTTCCGTGAGCCTGGGGTATCGATCCATTTTTAAAGTTGAATTAATTTTTTTAAAATGTTGTGTTTGCGTGTGGATATACACATGTGTGCCCATGGAGGTCAGAGGTGTTCAGTTCCTCTGGAGCTGGAATCACAGATGATGGTCAACCTCCTGATGTACAGGTGAGAGACAGTGCTTCAGGTGACAGTGGCCGCATGGACCAGTTGAATGGGTTTACAGAGACAGCGTGGAGATGAAAGAACTTTCTGGAACAGTTCCTGGAGGCTTTGGAGGCCAGTGTTATGGACCTTGCTGCCAGCAGGAGGCACCAGGAACCCAAGGAACCCGGCCGAGGACCTTAAGAGGACAGTGGGAGGGCTCCTGGGAGCAGGATAATCACAGATTCCTTCCTCAGAGACAGGGAGCAGAGCTTAAGATCCAGCATGGCACTGCCTAGGATCTCAAAGTCACAAGAACCTGGATGTGAATCCCTGGGCCGAATGTGCCTTTCTGTGCCTCAGTTTCCCTACTTATAAAGGTGGGTGGTGGAAGCCCTTTACAGGATTGCTACAAGAATGAAGTGAGAGGGCATGGTGGTGCATGCTTTTAGTCCCAGCGTCAGGAGGCAGAGGCAGGCGGATCTCTGAGTTTGAGGCCAGCCTGGTCTACACAGTTCTAGGAGCACATCCAGGGCCACACAGAGAAACCTTGTCTTGAAATCCCCCCCAAAAAATGAAGGCACATACAGGCTGAGTGCGGCCCATGCAGGTCCAATGCAGCCTGGTCCCTCCGGGTCATATGGTACCTCCCTAAGTCAGCAGGAGGGTAGGAGTGGGTGACTCTGCTTTAATTTCCACAGCGGTCGTTTCCCGGACATCAGGGTGCAGTTTTGGTTCCCTTGAGGCTTTCATGCTGAGAATCGATGGTTAGTTTCCTTTGTCTTTCAAAATAATAGTCAGCCTATCAAAGCCACAACGCCTACCAAAACCCTTTACATCAGTGGTTCTCAATGTGTGGGTCACGACCCCTCTGGGGGTCGTACATCAGACATCCTGCTTATCAAATTTTACATTACAATTCAGAACAGTAGCAAAATTACAGTTATGAGCAGCAACAAAATAGTATTATGGTGGGGGGGGCACCACAGCATGAGGAACAGTGTTGAAGGGTTGCAGGCTTAGGAAGGTTGAGGACCACGGCTTTAAGTTGTGAGTTCAGGTTAAACATCTTTTATAAATACAGTCTTCTCCCAGGTATGTCAGGCACCCAGAGGAGTCAGATACATGACGGTGGGGTGGGGGAACGGTGGCAGGGATGAGATTCCTGATGAGATGCCCAGTGGCCCCCTTTGGCTATGGGAGTCTGAAGCGGCGCCCTGGAGGAACTGCAAAGTCCCTGGGAGCTGGGAGAAGGAAAAGCTGGAAACCTGGTCCCAGCTGCAGGAGGAACTTAATTCCCACAGCTCTGGAAGCTCGTCAGACGTAATGATCTGCCTGTGACGAGCAGGGCCACACCTTGACAGGGACTGCTTGGTCATACAGAGCTCTTACCCTCCATTTAAACCAGAACCTCAGAGGTCAGGACCCAGAGGATGGACTTCATGGAAGCGCATGCGAGCGTGTCTATGTCTGTGTGTGTGTGTGTCCCTGTATGTCTGTCTCTCTTCTCAGTGCCGGGGTGGGGGGCGTACCAGGCTCTGGCTTTTACAACTCTGGCACCCCCAGCTCTCTCTCAGTTAGTCCTATTCTTTTATCTCCTCTCCTCAGAACTTTGCATGAAAACACTCAGGCGTTACTGTTTCTTTGGATTTCCTGGGGCTCACGAAGACTCTAGTGTTACATACAGAACTTTGCATGAAAACACCCAGGCATTGCTGTTTCTTTGGGTTTTCTGGGGCTCACAAAGACTCTAGTGTTACAACTTCCATGCTTTTCTTTCGTCAATTTGTATTTTGAGGCAGGGGACCCCTTAGATTGAGAACCTAAAAAGTTAAAGGAAAAAAAAAGTTTCTTTGCGATAGGGTTTCTCTGTGTAGCCCTGGATAGCCTGGAACTTGCTACGTAGGCCAGGCTGGCCTGGAACTCACAGAGATCCTCCTGCCTCTAAAGGTGTACACCTCCATGCCTGGCCTTTTCGCTCATTTCCACTGAGTTACTGAGGCGGGAGCAGGCTCAGAGAGGAGCTGTAATCTGACAGCCAGCAAGTAGGAGGGTTTGGACTCAGACCCAAGTTCACTTTCAGGCTCAAGGCTGGACCTTGGTATGGACCAGACTAAGGGATATCAAGGGCTTAATGCAGTACCAAGCTAACAGTGAGCTCACTAAACACAACAAGCCTCTCCTTAGAGGCCTCCTTGATTTTTCTTTCCGAGCAAAGGCCTTAAACACTAGCAGGCTGGATGATTGACATCCCCACTCCAGTAATGCCAGAACTTAGGGGTGGGAATCATGGGGCTGACCTCATGACACAAAGGGGCTGTCTGATAGCAGAAGCACTCAGTCCTCTTTCTGGGGCTCCCCCAACTGAGCACCCCTGCCAGCTAAGCATCATCCTTTTTTCTTGGGCTCAGGTTAAGCCCCTCCTTCCGCTGGCTTATAGGAGACCATACACCTGCTGTGACCAGCCAGGGCTCAGTTCTGGGGCTCTTGAGGTGTTGTCATCTTGCTGATCCCTTGTGTACCCTTGGCTCTGGGATAAGTATGTCCTGCCTTACCTCACCCCATTCTACAATTGCCCTTGAAGGAACGCTTGTTCTCCCCATTTATTGGATGCCAAAACCGAGGCTCCGAGACGTGAACTGACATGCAGGCTTGAGATGGCCTTGTGTTAGGGAGGCTGTGGCCAATCCTCAGGAGGTGAAGGACGTAGCCTGGTTTTGTGTGGAGGAATGGGGGGGGGTTGTTGAGTGGCTTAATATGGTGAGGGGGAGAAGGCTCCAGGTGTGTAAAGGAGCTCTTGATGGTGATTCTGGAAGGCGGGACAGATTCCAAGTTGAGATGGGCAAAGGGCATGATGGGAACCCAAGTCAGACTGTGAGACACCTGGACTTCAGCCAGAGCTGGGGACCATGTTCAGTTGTCAAGAAGTGGGCAGCGTATGGGGCCTGCTAGTGCGCCTAAAGATCAGGCAGGGAGAGAAGGCAGTGGGGTCAGGAAGGACTTCTGATCCAGGTATGGAGTGCGGGAGAGGCCCAGTAGTTGCTGCCCTTGCGAAGGACGTGAGTTCAGTTCCCAGCACCCATTTCAGATGGCTCCCAACTGCTTCTAGCTCCAGTTTCAGGGGACCTGATGCCCTGTCTGGCCTCTGTGAGTACCTACTCACACGTGCGTGCAACACACGCTCACACTAATAAAAATAAACCTTAAAAAAAAAAAAAGAAAACAAGTGTCCCTGGCATTCAGGTGTTACCTCTCACCACCCAGCCCTTCAACATTCTATTGTCCCTCAGGACCCAGATTAAACAATTACAGCATTTAAACATTTTCGTGGCTTCATTGGACCCTTTGTTGCGCTGAGGTCCCTCCTCTGAACATCACCCAGGTTCCAGCATTTCTTCTACTCTAAGGTTCTCCCTAGTTCTGTAGTTCACAGGTGCTGGCCAAGTCTTGTCTCAGGCGCTAGAATGTGGAGATTCTGTGATTACATTCAGGAAGGTAGCCAGCACCCGGGTGGGTGAGTCAGGACCAGGTCTCTGGGCACAGCCTGGGGCCTCCCTGCTCAGGCATCATTTCCCAGGGCTCTAGTCATAAATGATTAACTGTCAGGCTGTCCCAGGAGACAAAGGACAGGGTGGTTTCGGCTGGGGTGGGGTCTGAGTGTTCTGGGCCAGGCCAGGGCTGGCAAAGGGAAGAGGCCATGGTCAGGTGCCCACATGAACCTGCAGACGAGCACACGAGATAGAAATGGGATCATGAGGCGGCGACTAGGTGGGAGGTGGGTTGCTGAATGGAAGATGCTTCGACCTGCTGTGGGATAATGCTCTTGTACACTGTAAAGATTTGTCACTTGTATTGGTTTAATGAAATGCTAATTGGCCAGTAGCCAGGCAGGAAGTATAAGTGGGGCAACCAGAGTAGGAGAATTCTGGGAAGAGGAAAGGCAGAGACGCAGTCACCAGCCAGACACAGAGGAAGCAGGATGAGAATGAGAAGGCCTTCCTGAGAAAAGGTACCAAACCACGTGGCTAAACATAGATAAGAATTATAGGTTAATTTAAGTTGTAAGAGCTAGTGAATAATAAGCCTGAGCTAATAGTCCAAACAGTTTATAATTAATATAAGCCTCCGTTTGTTTCTTTGGGATTGAGTGTCTATAGGACCAGGTAGGACAGAAACTTCCGTCTACATCAACCTTACAAAGGGAGCTGGACATAGTAGCTTATAACTTCTCAAGAGTTGAGGCAGGCAGATTACTGTTGAGTGTGAGGCCAGCTTGGGCTATGTTGTGAGTTTCAGGCCAGCCTGAGCTACAGACTGAGACTCTTGTCTTAACAGGTAAAAGATAATTTTGGCACGTGTGTACCATGTGGGCAAAACCTGACTTTATGCTAGAGAAGTCAGTCTGACTGAAGAGGGAAATGCCAGTTGGTTCCGCAGAACTGAGAGTCGCCAGACTCATAGACCATGGGCTGGCAGTGTAGCTACAGGGCTTGCCTGCCATGCGTGATGCCCTGTGTTCAAGCTGTACCACTACATAAAATTGGGTGCATGCCTGTAACCTCAGCACACTGGAGGCGTAGGCAGGAGGTTCAGAAGTTCATAATCAGTCTGGGTACAGGAGACCCCGCCTCAAACACCAAACAGAAATATCAGATTCATGGAGCGCATGTAGGAATAACGATGTCAGGGGCAAAGAAGTCAGTGCTCTGTGAAGACAGAGTTCACTGCTGCCTCTTCTTCCTCTTCCTTCTCCTCCTCCTCCTTTTTTGGTTTTTCCAGACAGGGTTTCTCTGTGTTGCCCTGGCATTCCTGGAACTCTCTGTGTATACCAGGCTGGCCATGAGCTCAGAGATCCACCTGCCTCTGCCTCCCAAGTGCTGGGATTAGAGGCGTGCACCATCACCACCTTCCAGCCACCTTAATTAATTAATTAATTAATTTGTTTTTAAAAAATGAATTGGAGCTCACTGATTTAGTCAGTCTGTCTGGTCAGCAAGCCCCAGGGATCCTCCTGTCTCTGCCTCTCTGGCATCGAGGGTGTACGATCTGTCATGTGCCTGGCTTTTGGGTTGGTGGCAATTGTTTTCACCCACCTTGATGACCTCACAACAACAAGTTGAGGGGGGGATGATAATGTTTTAAATTTTTTCCATCTTTGTTCATCAGTGTGATACTTATTTTTTAATTGTTTTTATTGAGCTATATGTTTTTCTCTGCTTCACTCCCTTCCTCCCCAGTCCCCTTCTCCCCTCTCCCATGATCCCCAATTTACCTAGGAGATCTTGTCTTCTTCTACTTCCCATGTGGATTAGATCCATGTATGTCTCTCTTAGGGTCCTTTTTGTTGTCTATGTTCTCTGGGATTGTGAATTATAGGCTGGTTTTTTTCTTATGTCTAAAAGCCACTTATAAGTACATATTACATTTGTATGGGTCTGGGTTACCTCACTCAGTATGATGTTTTCTAGATCTATCCATTTACCTGCAAATTTCAAGATGTTGTTATTTTTTTCTGCTGTGTAGTACTCCATTGTGTAAATGTACTACATTTTCCTCATCCATTTTTCGGTCAAGGGACATTTAGGTTGTTTCCAGGTTCTGGCTGTGACAAACAATGCTGCTATGAACATAGTTGAGCACATGTCTTTGTTGTATATACCTTTGGGTATATACCTAAAAGTGATATTGATGGGTCTTGAGGTAGGTTGTTTCCTAATTTTCTGAGAAATCACCATACTGATTTCCAAAGTGGCTGTACCAGTTTGCACTCCCACCAGCAATGCACAAGTGTTCCCGTTACCCCATATCCTCTCCAGCATAAGTTGTCATCAGTGTTTTTGATCTTGGCCATTCTTACAGGTGTAAGATGGAATCTCAGAGTTGTTTTGATTTGCATTTCTTTAATGGCTAATGACATTGAGCATTTCCTTAAGTGTCTTTCAGTCATTTTAGATTCATCTGATGAGAGTTCTCTGTTTAGGCATGTACACCATTTTTAAAATTGGATTATTTGTTCTTTTGATGACCAATTTCTTGAGTTCTTTGTATATTTTGGAGATCAGACCTCTCTCCGACGTGGGATTGGTGGAGATCTTTTCCCATTCTGTAGGCTGCTGTTTTGTCTTGTTGACCGTGTCCTTTGTTTTACAGAAGCTTCTCAGTTTCAGGAGGTCCCAGTTACTGTTTCTCTCAGTGTCTGTGCTGCTGTCACCCGTGGCTTTAAGGCAGGGACTCTGGCTGACTTGGGTGTTGGGAACTGAACTCTGGAAAAAACAGCAAGTAGTTTTAACCAGACCACTGTCTTTCCGGGCTCCATGGTGCTTCTTTCTCTTCTCCCTCCCTCCCTTCTTCTCCTTCCCTCCCTCCCTCCCTCCCCTCCCTTCCTTCCTTCCTCCTCCTCCTTTTTCTTCTTTCTTTCTTTCTTTCTTTCTTTCTTTCTTTCTTTCTTTCTTTCTCTTTCTTCTTTCCTTCCTGCCTTCCTTCCTTCCTTCTTTCCTTCTCCCTCCCTCCCCTTCCTTCCTCCTCCTCCTTTCTCTTTCTCTCTCTCTCTCTCTCTCTCTCTCTCTCTCTTTCTTTCTTCCTTCTTTCCTTCTCCCTCCCTCTTTATTTCCTTCCTTCCTTCTTTTCCCCTCCCTCCCTCCCTCCCTCCCTCCCTTCTTCCCTCCCTCCCTCCCTTCCTTTCCTTCTTTCTGTTTTGGAGACAGTTTCACTCTGAGACCCAGGCCTGAAACTGAGACCTGCCTCCGTGTGCTGGGCTTGCAGATCTCTGCCACCACACTTCCCAGAAGTTTCCCGCTCCTCGTGGTCCTGGGAATCCATCCAGGGTCTTGTTAGGAAAAGGGCTTTGC